>CM035444.1:83148533-83201033 GCA_020310875.1 Ceratopteris richardii
GGATACATGTGCCCAATCCTGGCACCTCTGACAAGCATAAGTTGTCCCAACTGCAACTGAAAATGATGCTCACCAAGGAATGCATAACATCTGCTCTTCTGTAACTGGCTAACTGAAATCAAGCTCATAGGGAATGAAGGCACATAACGTACATGTCTAAGCATAAGTGATGCTCCACTAGGTAGCATAATGCATACATCTCCTGCACCCTCAATATCATATGTCGTACCATCAGGCATGTGCACACATCCACGACTCTCACCTGAGAATCGACAAAACCACTCACGATGTGGAGTAACATGAAAACTGGCTAATGCATCAAGCAACCAAGCCATATGTGTGCTATCTAATGAGCAAGAGGAATCATGAGATGAACCATAGGAGAAAGTGATATCTCCATCACTAGCATAATCAACTGCCATAGAATCTCCTGAAACCACTACCTGATCTGCATCATGTGCATATCTCTGACATCGTCGTCGCATCCGCCTGAAGCAACATCGTCGAATATGGCCCTCATGACCACAGTGCCAACATCGAAGTCGTCGATGTGATCTATGTCTCACATGAGTTAATGGACTCGCATACATATCATGTAGTCTCTGCCATAATGCACTACTCGTCTCCTCATACATAACAGACTCATATATAGAATCCACAAGCTGTAATCGGATAGTGGAGCTGGCCAATGCATCCATATCCATCCATACATGGTCGGGCATGTCACGAGGCCTCTGTGCATCTCTATGCACATACATGTGTAACCCTGCACGAACCAATGTATGCCACATCTGAGCTTTCCATCTCGGAAAGTCAGTGCCATCAAATCGAGAAGACACCATGCTGGCAATCCAATAGACTAGCAATATAACAAGAGACTAGAAACAATACTCTATCCTGAATAGGATCACACCTGCATATCCATATGCATAAGTCATATCACAAATGTCTCGATGGAGAAGGAACTATGTGAACCACCTGTCACATAACCATGCATCTAGTATGCATATAAAACCATGAGCATAAGCCTGCTCACCAAGTCTCCAAAGGGACCAAATAGATGTGAAAGAATCCTGGGAAAAATTTGACAGAGTATCCCCTGAAAACTGAGCAATCAAACAAGATAACCAATCAGCAAAGAACAATGAATAATCTGTCACCACCTGTCACTGATATAAATCAAGAGGATAATGGCAACTACATGTGCTAAAAAACTAATGGCAATACACGCCAATACAATGGCAATACAACTCCCACTCAAGAATAAATCCTGCAAGATGGTCCAACTTGTCACAAACAACCTGTGACCAAGTCCAAGTGAATGGAGATAGTCAATGATCCAAAGCTATCGCAAAAGCTTCAAGATCCACAAGAGCTCCTTTCTAGCATAAAAGCCGATGAAATTTCGGCAGCATCTCCTCTGTAAAATGGACTCTAGAACCAAAATAACCATGTGGGAATCACCATCCACATAAGCCAAGAATCACACTGGCAAATATATATCAATCAATGACCAAATGCTAATAACGGTGACAAACAAACGTGTAACTGAGGCTCCAATCTGGATCATGTACCTGCAAAGAAAACAAAAGATACAAGTACCAAACAAGATCCAAAATCAACTCTCACAAAAGTATGTGCAACCGGCAAGTAAATCCATAACCAAGTGGCATAAGCAAGGTATAGACCACAATGCCACTATACATCCATGATCAAACTCATGATGACATAATTCTCAAAAAAAAGAGTATACCATAATGTCATCTTACATGTCAAACACATGACAAGATCATGCTCTACTCTCATATGGAGGAGCTACCACAATGATCATACATGTACAATGTCTTGAAGCTCTGAAAATAAGAGCTTGCACACCAAAAATTCTCTCTCGAAGAAGTTCCAAAGCAAATTCAACCTCCAAGTGCAATTAGGGTTGTTTGGGCAAAACTGTACTGCTCTGTGTTTTGCTGTTTCAGAGGTGATAACCTCTGAATCTGAACTTTTAGTCTTCAGCAAACTTCAAGATCCACTTCTTGGCTACGTAACGACATAAAGAACACCTCAATCGGAGGTGCGTAGCTCAAGATATGCTTAAGACAAACACCTGTTGTCAATTTCAATTTCACTTACAACAGTACTGCTCTGTATTTTGCAATTTCGGCAACCTAAAACTCAGAATCTGGATCTGAGTTCTTCTACAAAGTTGTAGCTATCTTTCCAAGCTACAAGCAGCAAGTTGAATCATCGCATTCCGAGCTGTAGAACTCAAGTTATGACAAAAAAACCGACCTGCTGTCCTACTCAATGTAGATTCGCCTTCTACAATTCTCTGCGTTTTTCGAATTTTCGGCACTTCAAAAGTCCGAACCAGGTTCTGCGCCCTTCTGTGAAGTTGTAGCTCTCCGTGTTAGCTACACACAGAACTTTAAAACGCGTCAATCCGAGCTTCCTAGCTCGAGTTATGACCGAAATACTGAACAGCTGTCAAGAGATGCCGACCTGCACTTCTACCTCTTCTCACCTAAGCTTCCATTGAAGCTTCTTGCACACAAGCCTTCAACATGCTCTGATACCAATGAAGGGGTTCAGTGTGCCGAACAAGAGGAAGGAAGGAGGAGATGGAACGAGAGAGAAGAGAGGAACGACGCGCGGATATGCGTGGGAGCCTCGAAACCCACATAATGATCTCTCTTGAGGCAATGCTCTATATATGATGTATATATATGAATATGGGGGTAAGGTCACATGACCCTTACATCCCCAACACACATACACATACACATACACATACACATACACATACACATACACATACACATACACATACACATACACATACACATACACATACACACATACACATACACATACACATACACATACACATACACATACACATACACATACACATACACATACACATACACATACACATACACATACACATACACATACACATACACATACACATACACAAACACATACACAAACACATACACATACACATACACATACACATACACATACACATACACATACACATACACATACACATACACATACACATACACATACACATACACATACACATACACATACACATACACATACACACACATATACACATACATATACATATACATATACATGTACATTAACCTATACATATACATGTACATTTACATATCCATATACATTTACAGGTCATATACCTATACATATCCATATACATACACATACACATACACATACACATACACATACACATACACATACACATACACATAAATACACATACACATACACATACACATACACATACACATACACATACACATACACATACACATACACATACACATACACATACACATACACATACACATACACATACACATACACATACACATACACATACACATACACATACACATACACATACACATACACATACACATACACATACACATACACATACACATACACATACACATACACATACACATACACATACACATACACATACACATACACATACACATACACATACACATACACATACACATACACATACACATACACATACACATATACATGTACATATACATATACATATTGTTAAAAGTCAAGCTTCAAGATACAAATTCGTGGAGAATCTTTTATGGACATGTGGAGCAATCAAAGGAAGCCAAAAGCCATGAGATTCCATCAAGAAAAGTCACTCAACCACTCTCCAAGTCATCATAACTAAGTCCTCCAAGTTAGGAGGCTGATTTGGAAAGGTACTGCTTAGATTTTCGGGGCACAGTTCTCACTATAAAAGGAGAATGTATCTCGAATTCTTTTGGGCCATCTTCTTGGAGTTTTAGCTCATTTAAAGTGAGCACTAAGTCCTCGGGTTGTGATAAGCAAGCCCCTTGCTTAAGCTAGCCCCTTGTTTGCTTGTTTGTTTTCTTTCAATAGGCCTATCTATGTGTATGCGCAGGCAGTGTTGCAACTCTCTACCCCTGAGTTGTTAGCATTGGTTCTCCCTCATATTGTATCCATTTGATGTAATTCTTGTCTAATTGGATAGCTATTAGAGTCTGTTTTAGTCTCACCAATTTTCTGGAGCATTCTCTAGTAGTCTGGGAGCAATATTCATTTTAGTGAAGTTGTGTGATTGATATCTCTCTTTGTGTGTAGCCTCTATTGGAGATATTTTGCTCTCTGTTGTAAGGGCTAGTTCTCCTTCTCTATTTATCTATTTGCTATGATTTTGGTGTCATTGGGTAGCTATTAGAGTGCTCTAAGGTGAACCCAATTTTGAGTTTCATTCTTTGTATATTCTCTGAGAAAAGCTTGCTGGAGTGAAGTGAGGTCTCTGCTTGACTAGCAGTTGTGAGCATTCAACTAACTCATGTTGTAGACATTGTTTCTCTTTGTGTAAGCATCCATTGCAAGTGAAATTTGTTTTGTTGGAAAGCCCTTGGTATCTGATCTACAAAAGCTCACTGGAGTTCTCTGCATATGCTTTGAAAAAGAGCATTTTTGGTGTGTGAAGGTCAAAGAGGGATACCTGTGGAGGTCATTCACGCTTCGTCGTTGCATAGGGGTTGTGATACTTCCCCCTGAAGTGGTATCATAGCATTTTGGCATCTTGGAGACATCAAATACAAGGAAGAAGACCATTTGGAGTTGGTGGTTGAATATTTGCATCAACAAAGGCTTCTTGGAGGTAGCTCACATCAAGGGGGAGCTATTCTACTCAAATTTTCAAGAGCACAAGGTATCCATCTAAGGAAAGCTTTGGATTGAGGTAACCTTAGAGCCTCATTTTCCTTTTACACACATTGGAGCATTAGCCAAGGGCTAGGTCAAGTATCAAAGACTAGATATGGGAGACTTCAACACTCAAATTGAGAAGCTAAACAAGGGGAACTATCAACCATGGAGGTTTAGAGTCTCCAACTACCTTTTGGGTAAGGGCATTAGTGGAAGTGAGCCAAGACCTAGGTTGGATGAAAATCCAACCAATGATTAGAGAAGGGCCTTTAGGGAATGGAATGAAAGAGACAAGAGGGTTATCTTTATCCTTTCCCAACACATTAGCAAGGAAGATCCAACACATTAACAAGAGGGTTATCTTCCTTTCCCAAAGCAAAGAAGATCCAACTCAAGAATGAGCTCAACAACCTTAGGAAGAGCTCAGGGAGTAGCATAAATGACTACATACTTAAGGTCAAGGAGTTATCAGATGCATTGGGATCCATTGGAAGCCATGTAGACGATGACGATCTTGTGGCTTATACTCTCAATGGTTTGAGAGATGATGAGAAGTGGAAACCCTTTTCCACTTCAATATATGTAAGGGATAATCTTCCCGATTTTGAGCAATTGGTTGCTCTCATGGTCATCAAAGAGATGAACATAGGTGGAAGTTCAACTAAAAGCAAGGATGCACAAGTTTTCTATGTAGGTAATCAAAGGGGCAAAGGAAGACGAGGACAAGGAAGGGGCAAAGGAAGGTTTGGAGGAAGGCAAGGTCACTCTAGCAATCAATGACATGACCAAGGAACCTCATCACAAAGAGGTAGAGGAAGATCAAGAGGAAGAGAAGGACGACATCAAGAAAACAGGAATCAAGATGGCGAAGGATGTCACATACCTGGCAAGTTTGGCCACTATGCTAGAGATTGCTACCAAGGAGGAAACCAAAGGAGCTATAATCAAGGTTCTTCATACAAAGGCCAAGGTAATTATGCTTCTACAAGTTCTAAAAAATGATAATCTCTTGATGATGCACATTAATGGGAATTCAATCAAAGTAGATACCACTTGGTATATTGATAGTGGATGTAGCAACCATATGAGTTGCAATGCTTCTTGGTTTACTAATCTACATGTTCCCAAAGGTAAAGGACATGTAGAAACAAGTGATGATACAACCCATGAGATCTTCCATGTTGGAGATGTAGCTTTGGATGACAAGGAGGAAGGAAGATGTCTCAAGGATGTCTTTCATGTACCTACCATCACAGAGAACTTGGTGTCCGTTGGGCAAATGGTTGAAAGAGGCTATCAAGTAAGGTTCAACAAAGGTGGATGCTTTGTGGAGAACCCTAAGCAAGGTTACAAGGTCATAGCAAGAGGAAAGAAGCAAGGGAGACTCTTCACTTTGGAGGTAAATTCTCATTCTACTCAACATGTCCGAGTAGAGAGAGAGAGAGAATAGATACATTGCCGAGATCGCTAGAGCAATGCTTAATGAGATGAATGTACCTAACATGTTTTGGAGTGATGCTGCAAATACGGCCATGTATCTTATGAATAGGGCTCCTACCTTAGGGATCCATGGCTTGACACCATATCAAGCCTATTATGGTAAGAAACCTGATCTTTCCCACTTGAAGATATTTGGATGTACTTGTTATGCACATGTGCCAAGTGAATTGAGGCACAAGCTACAACCAAAGGCAGAAAAGTGTGTGTTTCTAGGATATTCAAATGATCATAAAGGTTACAGGTGCTTCAACCCAAACACAAAGGACTTGAGGATATCAAGGGATGTAGCATTTGATGAGCTACTCCCTTGATATAAGAAGTATGCTTCTATGCAGGACTATGAAGAAGAAAATCATGGACATGATGAAGAACAAATCGACCTAGAGCTAAGCGGCCCAAGGTGTTCCATCAATGAAGATAGTTCAAACATGAACTCACCATGGAGGGGGAGATCTTCATCAAGCTATGAAGCACAATCAATCAACAAAGGCAAAGCAAACTTGGTGGAGTTGGATGAAGAAGGTAATGAAGTTGAAGATGATGAAGGACACATGATGGAGAAAGAAGCCACGTCAAAGAAAGATATCAAGTTCCCAAGGCAAAGGAGGTTTATTCCTCCAAAAGGTGAAGAAAGGAAGTCTTCTAGAGTTAAGTATCCAACTCATAGGTTTACTTATGATTCATACATGGCAACACATTATGCATATATGAAGAAAGTAGTAGAAGATCATGAGACGGATTGCTATGAAGATGCAAGCAGGTACACCGAATGGAAAGAGGCAATGCAAGAAGAGATCCACACACTTGAGGAAAACCAAACATGGACTCTAGTGCCCAAGAAGGAGAACATGAAAGTAATAGGTAATAAGTGGGTGTATAAAGTAAAGAGGAATTCAGATGGATCTATTTCTAGGTTCAAAGCAAGATTGGTGGCCAAGGGTTTTGCACAAACCTATGGAGTGGACTTTGAAGAGACATTTAGCCCCGTGGCAAAGATGAGCACCATTAGGACACTCATTGCAATGGCTGCTAGCAAAGGATGGAAGCTTTTCCAACTGGATATCAAGAATGCCTTTCTGAATGGTGACTTGGAAGAAGAGGTATACATGGAGCAACCACTAGGTTTTGTTCATAAAGAGTTTCCACATCATGTTTGTAGGTTGAAGAAGGCACTTTATGGCCTAAAGCAAGCTCCAAGGGATTGGAACCAAAGATTGGTGGACTATTTGATCAAATGTGGTTACAATCAATGGAAGGTGGATCCATCTCTCTTCATCAAACAAAGAGAAGAACTTGTAGTCTACATGTGTGTGTATGTAGATGATCTTATCATTACAAGTAATGATACAAAGGGCACTGAAGAGATCAAGGCAAAACTTGGAAAGGAGTTTAGGATCTCTAATCTTGGATATCTTAGGTATTTTCTTGGCATTGAAGTTGTATACAAAGAAGAAGGTATTATGGTCATACAAAGGAAGTATATTCTATACCTACTTGAGAGGTTTTAGATGCTACATTGCAAGCCTATTTCAAATCCCATGGAAGTTAATGTAAAGCTAAGCTCCATTGATGGAGAGCCATTAGAGGATGTAACTTTGTATTGATCTATTGTAGGCTCTTTCAATTATGCAACAATAACTAGGCCCGACATAGCATATGGAGTTGGAGTGTTATCACAATTTATGCATATTCCAAGGACTACACACTTGCAAGTTGCAAGAATAATGTTACGATATCTCAAGGCCACTATAAATGAAGGATTGTTCTATTCATTTGATGATGATATGCAGGTCAAAGCTTATTCTGATGTTGATTGGGCCGGTTCGAAGGAGGATAGAAGAAGTACAAGTGGTTACCTAGTCGTGCTAGGTAGCAAGATCATCTCATGGATTTCAAAGAAGCAACCCACGTTGGCTTTATCTTCCACCGAGGCTGAGTATAGAGCTTTATCAAAGAAGCACCTCCTTTAATGTCAATCCGAGAAGACATGAGGATGGTGTAAAGACCTCGAGCAAGTGAAGGCACAAATGTGTGAGTGAGAAGCACACTAACATGCACACACATACACACACGCGCACACACGGCAAGAACAAAGAGACTAAGACAATGGAATCACTTCTATTGCAACAAAGTTCTCATACAAGCTGAAAACTACAAGAAGCTCCCCCAAAAATGAGCTCTCTAGCTCTATTTATAGTTTTTGACTAGCTTTGGCCCTGTCCAGACCCAATGTCCGGCCTAGTTAAAAATTAGGTTCCAGGGCTTATTTGAGGACTCAAACGAGATCTAAAAATTATGAAAATTGGTAGGCAACTACTTCTAAGGCTCCTCAAGCTGGAGGACTCCTCGGCTTGTACAAAATGGAGCTACAAAAAGGTGAAAATGGTATTTACAAGGGTTTTTAGTGATGAGAATCACTTTTAAATGGTGTAAGGGTTTTGAAAAAAATAGAGAGTTGCCTTAGTGCTAGATCTGCATGTATGCCCGTACTTGCTTCTTCCCGTATATCGCCAACATTCTCCCCCCCCTAGCGTCTGTCGCCTCTGACAGACCTCTGCTCCACTGTTTGATCAATGTACTTCTGCAGGAGGTCGGTTGCCACTTCTTGTTCCTTGATGCGTAGTCCCCGGACCAAGTCTCTCTGAAGGGCATCCCAATTGACTGCTCCCGGCATATCAGGGTGTGGTGTGGTGTAGAGCTCCGAGTGCATGGTTTGTTCACACGCGAATAGATGTAGCAGGTGGGTTGGGCGTGGTGTGAACACTTCTAAGTGTGACTCCCAAAACCCCGTGGTGAACATATCATCAAAGGTTTGCTTGTAGCAAGCAGGGAGATATCTGATTCATGCGTGCCATGCATAAGCAACTCGTATGCTCGGGGTTGTGCTCATGTCATAAAGTAGGTCATAATTACCATTAACGAAGCCCGGGATTGGTGGCTGAATATTACGTACATTTCGGAAGGTCTTTAACACCACTTGCATCATGTCAAGTATCTTGAGCAACATCTGTGCAGCGACGTCGGGCATGGGGTGGAGACGTGGCATCCAATGTCTGATGGTAGCCATCATGTAGGCGACAGTAGGTGTGCCGGTTGGGGGTGCAATGGCAGGGTAATTGAGCCATTCTTTGCAATTGGCATTGTTCTTGACTTTTATGGCAAATGTCTTCCATGATCTTCTTCTTTGTACTGGCCCAAAGCAAGGGTTATATTTCAGATGCATGGGAGCGTGATCCCATGTTCGTGATCAACCGCCTAGGAGCCAAGTTCGAGAAATATTCAGACTTGAGTATGGTCTCCTCAATGGTTTTCATGGCCAGCATCTGAGTTGCTACGCGCTCTTCGTGAGTGTGGCCCATCTCCTCTACCTGCTTCATCCATGCCGATGGGGGTTCCTCATATGTATCCTGTCCCTCATCAGTGATTGTGCTTCCTGGAAAAGGTTGAGGCTCATAAGTATCATCAAATGTTTCCTCCACTCGGATGATTACCGCTTCTTCTTCTAGTGGTTGGTCCGGTGGAGAAGGGGGTCGTTCATACTGTGACAATTTGATCTTTAATTCAGCCACCTGCTGTCGTAGCTCCAGTACTTCCTTGGTTATTGATGATTCCGTCTCTAGTGAGGTTGTAGCATTGACCATCTCTGTAGATTTGAGTGGGTGTGGTGTAGGCACTTGGGGTCTTTGTAATTCCTTGACTTGGTCTGCCAACCGGTCATGTGCCTCCAAGAGGGTTGCATATGCTTCTAAAGCTTGTTGAATATGTGCTGAGGGAACAGCTTGGAATTTGGCAGGGTCTATAGGTGCTCCAGGGGTATTTTCCATGGCTGCTTCTAGATTCTCCTGGTTTTGTTGCTGTAGCCTTTTGTTTTCTTCTTGAGCCGCTGCTAAGTGGCGACGAAGTAGAGTCATGTTTCTTTGCAGACGAGCATTGCGGCCCAACTGGTCTCTGAGTTGTTCCTCCATAGCCTTACCTGTCTCCATATACTTGGCTTCCATCTCCACATTCGATTGTTGGAGGACAGTCACTTTGTGTTGTAATGTTGTGTTACCTAGCTCCAAGGCATTGACACGTGCCTGGAGTTGAGCCGAGAGGTTGCATAGCTCTGTGTTGTTTTCTTCCAGTAACTTATATTCCTGCTTAAGTAGAGTGGCCGCTTCGAACATGGTGTCTAGTGCATTACTAAATGACGTGGATGCAGGGGTAGAGGTGGAAAATGCAAAGGGTCGGGAAATGGGGAAGGGAAAAGTGGATGATGTGCCTATGAGTGGAGTGAAATGTGATGATGTTGGGACAACCGTGGTGGTGGGTGCTCCCGTGGGTGGTGAAATGTCCATGGGCTCGGACGATAGTGTGTGAAGTGTGAATTGTGAACACGGGAATGGTAGGTGGTGTGTTAGTGGTGGCAGTGAATGTGGGGGAGGTGGGTTGGGGAAGGGACTTTTTATTATAATTCTCAACTTGTTGGAGTATATTTACAAGGTTTGTCCAGAATGAAGGTTGGGTGACTTGGGTTGATTCCGAGGGGGTATTAAAAAGGGATACAGTGGATAGGGGTTGGGAGGGAGGAAATGTATTGGTGGATGGAATTGGGTGTGTTACGGTTTGGCTAGTGGCAAGCGGCTGTCCGAGGGCTGGGAGATATGAAGGGTGACCTATTATAGTTTGATCGATGGCAGGATGGCCTATATGGGGTTCAGAAAATTGGGTGGAAGTGATGGATGTAGGTAAAGGGAAGGATGGAGAAATGGTGGTGTGTATAACGGTTTCACCATGGGTGGATACTGGTTGTTCAGGAAGGCTAGTGGGGAAGGGTTCTGAGGGCTGGATGGGAGGTGATGGTGGAGATGGTATCTGTGTGTTGACATCAGGTTCCTCACTGTGAGTTGGGCTGGCCATTTGAACATCTTCTGAAGTGGTGGTAGGCAGGGCGGTAGAGACTTCCATTTGAATCATTTTTCCCCTTCGCGGTCGCATATCGATCCTCCGTTGGTCATATTGATGAGTGGTGCGCTGTACCATGGTCCTCATGGCTTCCCCTATTCCACATGTTTCCGCCAAGAGATTCAATGACTCAACAAAATGCGGGTCAACATTCTCCGCATGCAGCATCTGGTTCACCAGTGCCCTATTTGCCTCTTTTGATAACTTGTGTCTTTTCTGTACCTGTTTGATTGTCCTGTAGAGCCGTTTGAGTTGTGCCGTGTAGGCAGGAGCTTCCTCTTCACTCTCCTCTGGTTCATTTCCCCGTGCTTCTTCCTGATTCTGTGTGCTTTGAGCATGAGGATGTCGTGTCTCATCTTCCCAATGTACCCTTCTTGCCTCACTCTGTGGTTGTTCTCTTTGGGATGATGATCCGGGACCGGCATTGTCAGAAAAACACTCACTATCAGATAAGTGGGCAGTCTGCAGGAAGTTTTCAAAGTCAAAATTTGGATCCTCTGCGAATGTGGCCATGGATGCAAACTCAGCCTCGGTGGGTAGTGGAGGGGCAGATGGAGTGGGCTGTACCTGATCCCCTGATAGTGTTCCTTGGAGATGGATGGTGAAAGGGTCTACTTGGGCCTCTTCTCTAGGGGGAGCTTCTGTTGTGGCCTCATGAGGGATCAGGACCTGTGAAAGTGATCCACGCATTCTTTTCACAGGTTGAACCCCTGACTTCCGCCCCTTGAAGAATTCTAGTTGTGAATATTTGAGGGCCCTTGCGATCGGCACATCATATGCAAGGCATCTATAGATAATTCTGGTAATCGCACAGCAGCCATTCAAGGTATGCTTCCTCACACCCCGCTTGCCTGCTTCATATAGCTGGTCCAAGATCCATACATGCATTTTAATTGGCAAGCTTCCAGTCTCTGCTAGGTACAATCCATACCATATTTTCTTATGTGGTTGGGTGAAGCGGTCTTGAGCTGGAAATGCAAAGTGCTGAAGGCACATCCGCAGGGGTATGGCGATGTTGGGGGTGAGGGAACACATTTCCTTTAACTTCTTGATTCTGTTGTTCTTCATCGACTCTGGTATCAAAGGATCTCGATCAGAGGGAACATGGGTGCCATACATTTGAAGAGCTTCCCTGATTAAAGTAACATTCAACTCAAACTTCTTCATTTCTTCTTGGTTTGATAGAGAGGGCACCAGGAATGTGCCTGAATGATCCTTATCTCCAGTCGGCTTCAGTGTGGCTATCAAATAGTAGCACCTAAGAAAATCCGGCCTAGGCAAAGCTGCACTAAAGTAATCTTGCAAACCCGCTTTCTGCCAAATATTCTGAAGAGGATCTGCATTCTGTAATGTTTCAAATTCTCTCGAGAAGAATTGAAATGTCCACCAGACTCCTCCGAATTCCAACTTTGACTCCCAGATGTGGTCGGCGTCTCCCAAGTCTCCAGACATCTCATTGAACCAGTGAGAATGCCCCTTCACTCTTTCTGTTAGGCCATTTGGTGGATCTGAGATAGGAATTCTTCTCACGTTCAAAAGCTCTTCAGGCCTTGCTGTTAGTGGGGCTTCCACAGGCATGGTATCCCAATTGCTTTGATTACCAGTGCCCACCTGGGAGCTTGTTCCTGCTACTGCTGCCATGATACTTCTGATGCTTATCTGCTGGAAGAAGAAAGCACATTAGTGTTGCATAGGAAACAGGATATAACGGTGTTCCCTACTAACATGACAATCCCGATGGTTAGTGGTTAGAGGTGAAGTGTTTGTGATAGATGTGAGTGGTTATTAGAGGTTAGTGTTATCCTAGATGCATACTTTGGTTATGCAATGGACTCAGAATGCACCTTCATCAGAGTGGATGGATTTACACGATTGGGTCAGGGGGTTTGATACACGGTTTAAGTCTCCCAACCTTGATGGAGGATTCGTAGCTCTTAGAGCTAAAGACAGGCAAAGATTTATGAACTAGGTTGTGATGGATTTGGGACCTTTTGGGTACCCATTTCCAGACATTCCTCGGTTTGGTTGAGTGTGGGTTAGGGTGGTCTTTAGGTAGAGTTCTTGTGTTGTTTTTCGAGAGGACTTGTGGGTGATGAATTATGCCAGTGACTAGAGTTGGAGCTATTTGGGCATGTAAACAAGCCTTGGGCACCCATATGATTCTAGCATTGGGGCTAGCCTTCATTGACCGCTTAGGGACCCAAATAGACGTGGTGTGCCTAGGAGGTTGCCTAGGGTACTCTTTCACTTGTGTCCGTGATGGTGTGGCTTTTTTTTTGCCTCCTCGAGAGCCTGCTACTAGAGTTGTGGGTTTTCCATCCTTGCGTATCCAGATCTGCTTCGCGCCACGAGGTATTCCGTGTTGCACTAGTTGGTGCTCCTGCTTCTTGATCAACGAACTCCTTCGTGTTGTATGATGTTTGGTCTGCATGTTTAGAATCTCCTTTGGCCCAGCTGCAAACTCCTCCTTGACTCCTGTACCTTTGGTAAGATTGACAATCCTCTGCACCATAGAACTTTGGACAAGAACAACATCATTATCTTTATGTGGATTCCTGGAGGGACCAGGAGTTGGTGCCTGTTCTATTGGTTTGAGTGCTTGATTTTCTAATTCAATCGTAAGACGGCTTTGGCCTACCCAAGCCTGAAGAAGTCCACTTCTTAGGTTGAGGCTGACTGCGTGATCGTAGATCCAGTCTTGGCCCAAAACCAGAGGTTCGATAAGATCCTCGTCTTCACATACTAGCACTTTTGCTGGCATGAGGACCTCTTGTATGTAGAGGGGAAGTTCCACCTCTCCCATGCAAGGGGTTTCAACACCTCCTAATCCTATCAGATATGCTTCTAGGGGTTTTACCTCCAATTGCAGCTGCTGGCAATAAGAAAGCCGAACTGCACTAGTGGCTGCTCCTGAATCAATTAAAGCTCTCACGCTTGTTGTGCTGTCTCCTTGTCCTATTTCTAGGGTCACAAAAGGTCGCCGATCAACTATCGTATGGGTCCGCTTACCTGAAGCCTCACACATGGCAATGTGATAACCATGAGCTTCATGATTGTCAGTCATGGCCTGATCTCTACCTTGTCTTCGCAGTTTCATTTGTCGAATGCGTTCTAAAGCTTCGGCCTGTGCTTCTTCACGAATTCGCTTTTCCTCCTCCTTTCGTTTCTTTGCAGTATTAAGTCGATTGAGCATTTCTTCAGTTAAGGGTTCTTGATATAGCTTGACTCTACATCCGCTTATGTAACTTGGTAGTATGTCACCCTCTAGAGTGGCTAGTTGTACTGCTCCACTTGTGGAGATCCTATTGATAATCATTGGTCCATAGCCTCTTTTCTCTAATTTTCGTGCATGTTGCTTCAATGTGTAGACAAGGACTAGGTCTCCTGCTTTCAAGCCTTTATCCTTTACATGTGTATCAAAATATGCCTTTTGCCTTTTCTTCGCTGCATAGATTCCTGCTGCAGCTCTCAATCGTGTCTCGCCTAGACGTTCAAGATCAAAGATTCGAGAGGAGAGTTCATGGCCTGTCCAGTCATGCTCTTGTGCTATTTTCAATGTAGGTATCAAAAAATCTAAGGGTAGCACCGCATTCTGACCGTACACCATCTGAAAAGGTGTGGCTTGGAGTACCGTTTTATAGGCAACTTGGTATGTCCAAACAGCATGGTGTAGCTATTTGTCCCAATCAGAGCGTTTATTGTTCACTAGTTTAGTCAGCACATTGCATAAGATCTTATTAGTGCTCTCAGCCTGGCCATTAGCTTGTGGATGATAGGGGGCAGATTTCTTATGTATCACCAAGAATTCTTGGAGAAGGTTTTCTATGACTTCATTCAAGAAGTGTGTGCCTCTATCACTTACCAACTCTATTGGCAATCCGTACCTCGTGAACACATTTTCAAATAAGAACTTTACTGTTGTTTGAGCATCATTTTTTGTAGTAGCTTTCACTTCTACCCACTTGGTTAGATAGTCTGTGGCCACTATGATATATTCAGCATGTGTGCCCTTAGCTTGGGGATTAATAGGACCTACAAAGTCTATTCCCCACTTAGAGAATGCACGTCCACCCATCATAGGCTTCAGTGGCATCTCATCTTTGCGTATAGGATACTGGGTTCGTTGACAAATCTCACACCTCTTCACATAGGTATGTGCATCCATGTGAAGGGTGGGCCACCAAAATCCTGCAAATAGAATTGCTTTGATCACCCTATCTGGACCAAAGTGTCCTCCTGCTACACCCTGGTGAGCAGTTTCCAAGATCTTTAGATATTCACTCTCATGAACACATAGTCTCAAGTAACCATCTTTTCCGCACTTGTATAGATTATCACCAATGAGTGAGTAATCTAGGGCCTCTTGTTCTAGACTTCTTTGTCTCGTCAGGGTCATATCTTGAGGGAATGTTTTCGTCCTCAGAAACGCCACTAATGGCTCGCTCCAATCTGGCACTAGAGACACGCGATAAAGGGTGGCATGTTCCACTGGTGGCTTAGTGCGGCAAATTGGGCATTCCTTGCACATTCTATGGGCATCTGCTTCCATAGTTGGCCAGTACACTCCAAGTCTCCTCAATGTTTGTAGGGTTTGTTGTTTTGAGTAGTGTTGCTCTAATGCACCTACATGTGCTAATTGCAACCACTTCGCGTGCTCGTCCTCTTCCACACAACAAGCCAAGATTCCTTGATCCGTGTGCTTGTACATACTTCCTGCCATGATGTGATACTTTTGGGCTTTTACTACCTCTCTATCCTGTGTGGCCATTACTGAGTGGTTAGGCCCGTAGGTTAATACTGGCACTAATGGCTTAGCCCACTGCGGTACAACTTCCAAGTTAAACAAGTAAGCATCAGGTAAGTCATCTGACACTCCTTGTGGGGCTTCTCCTGATGTGAGCCTTGAGAGATGATTTGCTCTCAGGTGAGTTCTGCCTTTCCTCACTACTACCTCAAAGTCATACTCCATTAGTAAGAGAAACCATCTTACTAATCTGCCTGTATTACATGGCTTGTTTACCAGGTACAGTAGAGCTTGGTGATCAGTAAAAAATTTGAACTTATTTGCAAGAAAATAATGTCTAAACTTTTTAACTGCATATACCATGCCTAGTCCTTCTCTCTCCGTAGTGGTATAATTTCGATCAGCTGCATTCAACTGTCTACTAGCATAGGCAATTGGAAGATCCATATTACCTTCACCGGTAGGTTGCGCGAGTACACACCCAATAGCATAATTGGGTGCATCCACGTGGACATGGAATGGCTTATTCCAATCCGGTGTGGTCAAGATTGGTGCTGAACACAATCTTCGTTTAAGCTCATTGAAGGAATTCTCACATTCGTCAGTCCATTCAAAGTTAGTCAACAGTCCATACAGAGGCTTTGCTATGATGGCATACATGTGTATAAACCGTCGGTAATAACCACAATTCCCCATGAAAGCTTGTACTTCCTTGACATTCTTTGGTCTAGGTAACTCCGCTATGGCTCTCACTTTCTCTTCATCAGTGGATATGCCATTCTTTGACACTATGTGTCCTAGAATCTTGCCTTGCCTGACCATAAAAACGCACTTTTCGGGGTTTAGGTAGACCTGATATTCTCTACATTTGTCAAAGATTTGTCTGAGTTCAGGAATATGGGTTTGTCTAATGTTAGAATGAGCACAAAGATCATCAACATAGACTTCTAAGTTCTTCCTCAGGAACTCTTTAAATACATGGCACATCAGCCTCTGGAAGGTAGCTGGTGCATTGGTAAGCCCAAATGGCATTCCTCTAAAGGCAAATATGCTCCATTCAGTGGCAAAAGCCGTCTTATGCTGATCTTCTGGAGCTATGGCTACTTGATTGTAGCCAGAGAACCCATCCAGGAAGCTGTACACTTCTTTGCCTGCTACCCTTTCTAATAGATGCTCAGTGATAGGAAGAGGATAACTGTCTCTAATCGTGGCGGCATTAACTTTTTTAAGGTTAATACACACACGCAGTTTTCCATTTTTCTTGGGCACCACTACAATGGGGGATACCCACTCAGTGTGCTCAATTTCATAGATGAATCCGGCTTCAACCAGTCTATCTATCTCCTCTTTGATCTTAGCAGCATAGTTATCGTTGTATGTGTAGGGCTTCTGCTTCGAGGGTCTGGCGTCTGAGGTCATGGGTATTGTATGTGAACATATATCAGGGTCTACCCCTTTCAAGTCCTTATAACTCCAAGCAAATACATCTCGGTATTCTCTTAGCAAGGCTTTTAGCTCTTGTTCTTCCTCTTCTGTCAGGTCATGACCTATGTACGTGCATCTTTCTTCTCCTTCCTCGATGGCTACAACTATTTTCTTGGTAGTTTCCTTGCTATCATAGGTTCTCCTGCTTGTGCCTCACGTTTAGGCATTCTTATGATGACTCTCCTATTGTCTATCTCATATTTTTTAAAGTTTTCAGGGACCTCAAACAAGGATTCTTCTGCCTCCGGAGTGACTTCCTTCTTCTTTCTTTTCTTTCCTCCGCTCTTAGTAGCTACTTGTGTGGCTAACCTCACCTCATTTGTAAGCTCTCCGTGCCTCTGGGGTTGAAATTCTACTTCATAGAAGTATTCTTCATCTGATGCCTAAAACTGCATCTCCCATGATTGGCTCTATTGAAAAGACTGAAATGTCATAGCCATCCTCATCACAGTGAGGTGTCCACTGCTCTTCATTGATGGCTACATCCATTGTTGCTAGGATTTCTGCCCAGCCATGGGGTTCAAATTCCTCATCAAGAAAGACTACAGGTGCATAGGCTGGGTCTTGAATTGATCTATGGTTTTCTTTTGCACCTACCTCTCTGGCTTTCTCTCTCTTCTCTTCTTCTACTGCTACCTTACACATCCATAAGTGGGTGTCTTCATGCATCCACGAGGATCCGGATCCTATGGAATGCACAGACTCAGTCTCATCTTTGGCTCTATGGATGGGATTCCATTGAATAGGCGGTACGTCTCTATGAGAGTAATCCTTAAGATTGACTTTGGTTGTAACACCTAGATGTTGCAAATACAAGGAATTGGTTCCCCAATCCTGGACTACTTGCAATTGCCGCATAAATGGCCTTCCCAAAATCATCTCGTAGGCTTGGTTTTTGCTAAAGTCGCATATAGCAAAAGTATGCTCAAACTCAACCCCACATGTAGTGAGAGTTATTCCTTCTAGCAATCCTAAGGGCCTTTCAATATGACCATCGGCCATCTGCAATTTCATTCTCGTTGGTCGGAGTGCTGGCTTGCCCCAATGCTTCCAAAGGGAAATTGTAGCAATTGCAACTCCTGCACCTGAGTCCAAAATCGCCTTGGTTGTGTAACCCTGATGGGTAACTGGGAGATAGGTATTTCCTTCTTCTCCTTCACTCATGTCTCCTATCTTATCCAATGGTATTTCAGGCACTGTTCTATGAGATCCTACTTGGGAGCGCAATTTTGCTATGTCTGGCACTTGTTTGGCTACATGTTTCCACACTTTTGGCTTAACTTTGAGTAGCTCTTCTAAAGTGAGATTGCACTGCACTTTAGTGTTCTTTAGTACCTCTGTATTCCTAGGTATGATAGAATCTTCATTTCTTATCATGACTGTGGGCGCTCTCAGACAAGTAGACTTGGTTTCCCATGGGCCTGTGAAATGTCGTAATTCTTGTAGCGAATTAGACTCAAAGTCTAATCTCTCTTGAGAGTGGGTGCTCTCATGCTCCTCATAAATGGATGGGATGTCCTGTGGAAATTGATCGTGTGCATCATCCACAAGTTCAATGGGAGGAGGGACTTCACTTTCTTTAGCCCATTTGTCTTCTTGAATCTCTCGTAGGAATTCTGGTGTGAACCGATTCATAAAAGATGATGTGTCTGGCTCCGTAGAGTTAGGCACGTAGGCTTCCTGGGGAGGTAGGCTCACGTTCTCACTTGCCTTGCCCTTATTTTGAGAGGCGGGTTCCTTTTCTGATTGTGTTTAGCCTCTCTATTCGTTCTAGCAGTCCATCAAAGTGTAACTGCGTCTTAGCTGAACTAGAGATGTTAAAGAGGCGACTGGCTTCAAACATAGTCTGAGCCAATTCCACCATCTTAGCACAAATTTTGGTTCGTTCTAGCTCTAGTTCTACTCTAGGGTAACACTTTTCATGATCAGTTACATTTGGCCCTTCTTGGATTCTGGCCTGATATGCTCTAAGCATCATGTTTAGGTCCTCGGGAGTGGGATCGGCTAGGACGGATCCTACTCTGGGTGGTGGTGGGTTAAGGGTGGTGTATTGAAAGGTTGGGGAATGAAAGAAGATGGATTGGCGGGTAAAGGGAGAGGTGGTGGAGGGGTGGTGTGAGAGTGGTTTTGAGATGCGAGTTCACTTATCTTTGCTTTGGTTTCTCTCAAGCTTTCTTCAAGTTCGCTCATCTTTTTTGCCCATTGCCTTTTCATTCTTTCACGACTATCCTTCCAGGCTCTAGTCCTCTTTTTGGTTATGCTCTCTGTTTCACTCACCTCGGGGCTCTTTTCCTGACCAACAGCTTGGTTTTGTTGTAGTGCTTGGGCTCTTGTGATCACTTCCACAGGTGCAGTGGAAGTCACACTCCTTGTGGAGTCTACAACTAACCCCACAACATTGATAGGAGTGATTTTAGGCATGTTATTAGGGTTCTTTGGGCAATCTCGTAGGAGATGCTCTTTTCCGCAGTCTTGACAGAAACCCTGAATTGTTACTGGTTGGGGTTGTGTAGGGGCAGGCAGTGGGAAATCACGTATAAGGTGATCTCCCTGACATCTGAAGCATGGTCCTCTAGGAAATGGGGGTCGTACCTGCCTAGGTTGAGGTCTAGAGTTGGGGTTTGTGTACATGACATTGGCATACTCAAGCTCCCCACTATTTTCACTTGGGTCCTCATAATAGTATGACTCGTTATGCTCGGGTGACTGCATGTAGTAAGCCTGTGGGCTATCAATATGTGTGGAGTCAAAACTATGGTCACTTGGATCACTGTCTGATAGCAATGGGGTGATTGGGACTATGGCTCTGTTCGAATTTTCTTCAGCAGATGCATATTTCACTGGGATCACATTGGTTGGAGCAGGGGGTTGCTGCACTAGGACTGGTTGAGGTCTCTGCTGCCCTTGATAAGGTGGCTGATAAGTTTGCTGTGGTCTGTTGTATTGTTGTGGTGGGTATTGATTCTGGTATCTACCTTGTTGTGGATATGGCTGAGGGTAATTTTGCCTAATAGTTTGTTTGTTATATGGGCAGTCTTGCGCAGTGTGGTTGGTGTACCTTCGCTCTATGGTGCAGTACTGGCTACTAGGATTCACCTGGGGTTGGGCCATAATGGGACATACATTTGCCATATGGTCACCTCCACAAGTGTAGCACTGCTTAACTGTGGCAAATCTCGGAATTTGTTTGCTAGAGACACCTAGTTTTTGAGCTACCTTCTCTGCAAGTTCCTCAATGGATGTGGACTGACCAGATGTGAGGCTACTAGAGCTATCCGAATCCTTATAGATTTTTGATAGCTCTAACTCCTCGCCTAGATTATCCTCAATGTCTATGCACATGCACACACATTCTTCTATCGTTCTGGGGTCCTTCAGATACACATATGACCTGAGCTTGGTGCTCAACAATCCATCTAAGAACAAGGCCACTTGCTTGGCTGGTGTGGGTAACTCCGACATGGGGCACCTCTCTAGGTATTGCCTAAACCGTCTTCCTGCTAGTCTGACCGTCTCTTGAGGTGTTTGCTTGAAGCTATGAATTAGTGAGGAAGTGTTGTGCCTGATGCCACTCTTAGAAAACTCAATGATAAATGCCTCTAAGATCTGGTCTATGTTTTTGAAATGCCTCTCGTTCAGTGGTTGGAACCACGTGAGGGTAGTGTTCCTAAGGATTAGACCAAAAGCATTATATTGTGTGAATAGGTCCTCTACCTGTTCAGCTTTCAAGTCTTGCCTAAACTCTGCCACGTGGTCATAAGGGTCACCAGTGCCATCGAAGTAATTCTTCATGGACTTCACCAGTTGAGTTGGCCGCAGGGTCCTAGTGTGTTCTCTTGGCCTTGGCAAAGGAAAATCATCAACATTTCTTTGGTTTCTTGGGTCTCTAAATCTCTCGGTTTCCTCTCTATCCGTCCCTGTTCTCCTTCTTTCTCTTCCCTGGGGGTTGGCAAAGCTTACTTCAGGTCTATCTCTACTTCTATCTCCTTGGACTTCATGAGCCTGGGAGGTCCCGGCTCCTTGGTGACCATAGGACACATTAGACCGTGGTTGGGGAAAAACAAATTCACCCTTCCATGTGTAGGCATGTCTGCCATGCTCGGTGACCATGAAGATTCTCTCTGATGTATTATCTAGGTAGGTTACTTTGCCTGGGCTATCAGGGTCTTTAAACTCATAGATTGTGAGGGCACTCACTTCCTGAGGTTGAGCAGGTTTATATCTCCAAAAAGCCTCATCGGTTTCTCGGTTTAAAAGCAAATCTATGCTTTTATTATCCTGTGGAATCCACTCTGGAGTCATGATTCTGGTCAAGACAGAATTACCATGGGGAGTTCTTGGCTCTCTCTCTACATTCCCTTGCTCTATATCACCCATGTCGGTCTCCGCAATCACATTTCCAAACTCATCTGTTCTATCAGGAAGAGTGGTGACTACATATATAGTCCCCTCTTTATCTAGGTATGCTCCATTCTCGAACTTAACTACCGGGTGTTCTAGTCCATGGGGTTGATCGAGGTTCTTAATCTGGACCACAGATCTTCTCAGGCCATCTTCGTAGATGCGAGCACCTAGACGATTAGTCCTGATGATTCCAATTGAGTCTTGTAAGGTCCTTCTGGCTTTTCTAGATAAGCCAACCCTGAACTACCTACTGGTCTCTCCATGTGATAGGACATTTCAGAATCACTTGTTTCTGATCGTGGAGTGTATGGGTAATCACTCAACTGCTGGGCCCAAGACCTAGCAGTGTGATTGACACTAGCTTCAGAAGATCTGAGGCTTTGTCTGTCTTTGCCTAAATGTCTGCCTGACCTAAGGTTCATATGCCTGGTTTCTCTACCCCCTTGGTCCCAAGTACACTCTCGTTGCAGGTTATTTAACACCAATCACTTTGTTCTTTTTAGTTGATTATTTTGTTTATGATCTTGTCTGATATCACATCGTCAGGAATACTTAAATGAATTTCGCACTTGATAAGTGATCAATTCAAGTTTACTTTTGTCCCTTAGGGTTTTTGCACTTAAGCCCTACTTAATCCTTGCACTTAGTTGATTAGTTCTCTTGGACTTGAATCATGCCTACCGTAGCCCTAATTAACCACCACACCTAAGTCGTGCTTAGCCTAGGCTAGGAATTGACAAAGGAGGGTTGAGAGAACTTCCAACCTCAATTCTCTGGTTGCTCAGACTGCTGCACAAGCCTAGGAAGCCTTCTCCCAAGCTTGGTATTCACCCTTGGTAGCTTGCCTTGGACTGCCTTGCTTGCACACAATGTTCTTGCAAAAGTTCACAAGTCAATATGGCTCTATTACCACAAGGGATTGACTGACACACATTAACAATTACAGGTCCCCCTTGGAGTAACTCACTATACCCCCCAAAATCTTATGACCACCTAGTCCCACCTAATGGTCAACTTAAAAATACATGTTCTAAAACTCCACATATGATTCTTACAAAAACTAGTCAAGATCCACGTAGGATTCTCAACAAGCTTTCCAACGAGACCAAAATCTCCTCAAGCGGAGTTCATATGGCAAAGTTATGACCATTCAGGCACTTAGGGGTCAAAATAGGCTCTCAGGGTTCAGGAATTTCCTCCCTTGTTTCTAGGTCTTTTGCCCACTCCTAAGGCTCTAATATCATCCCAATGTGTCCCAAAACTAAGCCCAATTGTACCTCAATTCACTCATTTAATTCACTTCAAATTTTATGCGTTAAGCCCATGTATCGCGATAGGTCGGGTCGAGGTGTCGCGATAGGTGGAAGTGTCACGATAGGTCGAGGTGTCGCGATAGGTCGAAAGTGTCGCGATAGGTCGAGGTGTCGCGATCGGTCGAAGTGTCGCGATACTTGGGAGTGTCGCGATAGGTCGAGGTGTCGCGATACTTGGGAGTGTCGCGATAGGTGGGGTCGGTGTGTCGCGATAGGTGGGAGTGTCACGATAGGTGGGGTCGGTGTGTCGTGATAGGTGGGAGTGTCGCGACACTTGGGAGTGTCGCGATACTTGGGAGTGTCGCGATACTTGGGAGTGTCGTGATACTTGGGAGTGTCGCGATACTTGGGAGTGTCGCGATACTCCGAGGTGTCACGATAGGTCGAGCTATGGTGAATTTTGTGGTTCTGTCTTGTGATCCTAGGTGCTCTTGGCCTGCGCAGTGTCGTGGTGCACTCAGAAACGTGATTAGTCGAAGTTTTCGAAGTGTCATGATAGGTCGGGCTCGACGCCTCGGGGCTTGCGCTGATAGATTCCGTACTTGCTGAGCTTGCTGGAGATGATGATGGAGCTGAAACCTGCAAGAAACATGCAAAAACACACAAAACAAGAACACACACGCTCGCTCTCTCTCAAACTCGCACAAAGCAAATGAGGGAAATGGTTTGGAAATGAGAATATAAGGTGGAGAAGGAGATGAAGGTGGAGATGAAGATGGAGATGGAGACGGAGAAAAATCAGAAATTTACCTACTACTTACCATTCCAACGCGTCCTCTCTACGTCTTACCATCACACGCTCGTCCACAAAGCTCGAATCCCCGGCAACGGCGCCAAAATTTGGTGTAGCTCAGTGATGAGTAGCACCTCCTTTAATGTCAATCTGGGAAGACATGAGGAGTGATGAAAGCACAAATGTGTGAGTGAGAAGCACACTAATATGCACACACATACACACACACGCGCACACACGGCAAGAACACGGCTCCCCCAAAAATGAGCTCTCTAGCTCTATTTATAGTTTTTGACTAGCTTTGGCCCTGTCCACACCTAGTGTCCGGCCTAGTTAAAAATTAGGTTCCAGGGCTTATTTGAGGACTCAAACAAGATCTAAAAATGATGAAAATTGGCAGGCAACTACTTCTAAGGCTCCTCAAGCTCAAGGACTCCTCGGCTTGTACAAAATGGAGCTACAAAAAGGTGAAAATGGTATTTACAGGGGTTTTTAGTGATGAGAATCACTTTTAAATGGTGTAAGGGTTTTGAAAAAAATAGAGAGTTGCCTTAGTGCTAGATCTGCATGTATGCCCGTACTTGCTTCTTCCCGTATATCGCCAACAGGGCCTTTGGGGATTGATTAGTGGAAGTGAGCCAAGACCTAGGTTGGATGAAAATCCAACCAATGAACAGGGAAAGGCCTTTAGGGAATGGAATGAAACAGACAAGAGGGTTATCTTTATCCTTTCCCAACACATTAGCAATAGCATGATCCACCATATCCAAGACTTGGATTCAAGCATGAAGGTATGGGAGACACTTGAAAGGCTTTATTCAACAAGCACCAAAGCAAGAAAGATCCAACTCAAGAATGAGCTCAACAACCTT
Organism: Ceratopteris richardii; assembly: GCA_020310875.1. Lineage (NCBI taxonomy): Eukaryota > Viridiplantae > Streptophyta > Polypodiopsida > Polypodiales > Pteridaceae > Ceratopteris > Ceratopteris richardii. The sequence continues at coordinate 83,173,293 of CM035444.1, forward strand.
AGGAAGAGCTCAGGGAGTAGCATAAATGACTACATATTTAAGGTCAAGGAGTTATCAGATGCATTGGGATCCATTAGAAGCCACGTAGACGATGACGATCTTGTGGCTTATACTCTCAATGGTTTGAGAGATGATGAGAAGTGGAAACCCTTTACCACTTCACTATATGTAAGGGATAATCTTCCCAATTTTGAGCAATTGGTTGCTCTCATGGTCACCGCAAAAAGGAAGGTTTGGAGGAAGGCAAGACCACTCTAGCAATCAAGGACATGACCAAGGAACCTCATCACAAAGAGGTAGAGGAAGATCAAGAGGAAGAGGAGGACGACATCAACAAAAAAGGAATCAAGATGGCGAAGGATGTTACATATGTGGCAAGTTTGGCCACTATGCTAGAGATTGCTATCAAAGAGGAAACCAAAGGAGCTATAATCAAGGTTCTTCATACAAAGGCCAAGGTAATTATGCTTCTTCAAGTTCAAAAAATGATAATCTCTTGATGATGCACATGAATGGGAATTCAAGCAAAGTATATACCAATTGGTATATTGATAGTGGATGTAGCAACCATATGAGTTGCAATGCTTCTTGGTTTACTAATCTACATGTTCCCAAAGGTAAAGGACATGTAGAAACAGGTGATGATACAACCCATGAGATCTCCCATGTTGGAGATGTAGCTTTGGATGACAAGGAAGAAGGAAGATGTCTCAAGGATGTCTTGCATGTATCTACCATCACAAAGAACTTGGTGTCCGTTGGGTAAATGGCTGAAAGAGGCTATCAAGTAAGGTTCAACAAAGGTGAGCACTTTGTGGAGAACCCTAAGCAAGGTTACAAGGTCATAGCAAGAGGAAATAAGCAAGGGAGACACTTCACTTTGGAGGTAAATTCTCATTCTACTCAACATGTCTACTTCACATATGGAAACAAGAGGATTTTAGAGTTGAACTTGTGGCACAAGAGGATAGGTCACATCAACATACAAAGAATGAAGGAAATGCAAATCAAGAGGCTGGTTGAAGGTCTTCCCAACTTCCAAGGACAAGGTATGAAGCATTTATGTGAGTCTTGTCAACGAGGGAAGCAAGCAAGCCTTCCATTCAAGAAGAGTGGCTACATAAGCCAACATCCATTAGAGTTGATACATACATATGTGTGGGGACCAACCAAAGAGCAATCCATTGGAGGCAAAAAGTAATTTTTCACTTTTATAGATGATTGCACAATGATGGTTTGGGTTTATTTCGTCAAAAACAAATCAGATGTGTTTACATGTTTCAAAGCATTCAAGGCAATGGTAGAGAAGGAAACATGTACATATATCAAGAAGCTAAGGTTCGATGGAGGGGGAGAATATTTCTCCAATGAGTTTTTTGATTTTTTAATGGATCAAGGCATCAAGAGGCAAGTAACATGTAGGTACACACCCCAACAAAATGGAGTAGCAGAGAGAAAGAATAGATACATTGCCGAGATTGCTAGAGCAATGCTTAATGAAATGAATGTACCTAACATGTTTTGGAGTGATGCAGAAAATACCGCCGTGTATCTTATGAATAGGGCTCCTACCTCAGGGATCCATGGCTTGACACCATATCAAGCCTATTATGGTAAGAAACCTGATCTTTCCCACTTGAAGATATTTGGATGTACTTGTTATGTACATGTGCCAAGTGAACTGAGGCACAAGCTACAACCAAAGGCAGAAAAGTGTGTGTTTCTAGGATATTCAAATGATCATAAAGGTTACAGATGCTTCAACCCAAACACAAAGGACTTGAGGATATCAAGGGATGTAGCATTTGATGAGCCACTCCCTTGGTATAAGAAGTATGCTTGTATGCAAGACTATGAAGAAGAAAAGCATGGACATGATGAAGAACAAATCGACCTAGAGCTAAGCGGCCCAAGGTGTTCCATCAATGAAGATAGTTCAAACATGAACTCACCATGGAGGGGGATATCTTCATCAAGCTATGAAGCAAAATAAATCAACAAAGGCAAAGCAACATTGGTGGAGTTGGATGAAGAAGGTAATGAAGTTGAAGATGATGAAGGACACATGATGGAGAAAGAAGCCACGTCAAAGAAAGAGATCAAGTTCCCAAGGCAAAGGAGGTTTATTCCTCCAAAAGGTGAACAAAGGAAGTCTTCTAGAGTTAAGTATCCAACTCAAAGGTTTACTTATGATTCATACATGGCAACACATTATGCATATATGAAGAAAGTAGTAGAAGATTATGAGACCGATTGCTATGAAGATGCAAGCAGGTACACCGAATGGAAAGAGGCAATGCAAGAAGAGATCCACGCACTTGAGGAAAATCAAACATGGACTCTAGTGCCCAAGATGGAGTACATGAAAGTAATAGGTAATAAGTGGGTGTATAAAGTAAAGATGAATTCAGATGGATCTATTTCTAGGTTCAAAGCAAGATTGGTGGCCAAGGGTTTTGCACAAACCTATGGAGTGGACTTTGAGTAGACATTCAGCCCCGTGGCAAAGATGAGCACCATTAGCACAGTCATTGCAATGGCTGCTAGCAAAGGATGGAAGCTTTTCCAATTGGATATCAAGAATGCCTTTCTCAATGGAGACTTGGAAGAAGAGGTATACATGGAGCAACCACTAGGTTTTGTTCATAAAGAGTTTCCACATCATGTTTGTAGGTTGAAGAAGGCACTTTATGGCCTAAAGCAAGCTCCAAGGGCTTGGAACCAAAGATTGGTGGACTATTCGATGAAATGTGGTTACAATCAATGCAAAGGGGATCCATCTCTCTTCATCAAACAAAGAGGAGAACTTGTAGTCTACATGTGTGTGTATGTAAATGATCTTATCATTATAGGTAATGATACAAAGGGCATTGAGGAGATCAAGGCAAAGCTTGGAAAGGAGTTTAGGATCTCTGATCTTGGATATCTTAGTTATTTTCTTGGCATTGACGTTGTATACAAAGAAGAAGGTATTATGCTCATACAAAGGAAGTATATTCTAGACCTACTTGAGAGGTTTTGGATGCTACATTGCAAGCCTATTTCAAATCCCATGGAAGTTAATGTAAAGCTAAGCTCCATTGATGGAGAGCCATTAGAGGATGTAACTTTGTATCGATCTATTGTAGGCTCTTTCAATTATGCCACAATAACTAGGCCTGACATAGCATATGGAGTTGGAGTGTTATCACAATTTGTGCATAGTCCAAGGACTACACACTTGCAAGCTGCAAGAAGAATTTTATGATATCTCAAGGCCACTAAAAATGAAGGATTGTTCTATTCATTTGATGATGATATGCAGGTCAAAGCTTATTCTAACGCCGATTGGGCCGGTTCAAAGGAGGATAGAAGAAATACAAGTGGTTACCTAGTCGTGCTAGGTAGCAAGATCATGGATTTCAAAGAAGCAACCCACGATGGCATTATCTTCCACCGAGGCTGAGTATAGAGCTTTGGCTCAAGACACATGTGAGCTAATGTGGATTAAGAAATTATTTATGGAGCTTAATTTGCAAGTTGACACATATCCAATTTTTGAGTAGCATTCATCTAGCATCGAATCCTGTATATCATGCTAGAACCGAGCATATGGAAGTGCACTATCACTTCATAAGGGAAAAGGTGATATCCAATGAAGTTTCAGTACATCATATTGGTACCAAGGACCGAGTTGCTGACATGTTTACAAAGGCTTTGGATGGGATGAAGATTTCAAAATTCAAGCAATACATCAACATGAAGGAGCTTGGATAAGGACGAAGAATTGAAGCTTGAGGGGGAGTGTTAAAAGTCAAGCTTCAAGCTACAAATTCGTGGGGAATCTTTTATGGACATGTGGAGCATTCAAAGGAAGCCAAAATCCATGAGATTCCATCAAGAAAAGTCACTCAACCACTCCCCAAGTCATCTCAACTAAGTCCTCCAAGTTAGGAGGCTGATTTGGAAAGGTAGTTCCTAGATTTTAGGGGCACACTTCTCACTATAAAAGGAGCATGTATCCCGACTTCTTTTGGGCCATCTTCTTGGAGTTTTAGCTCATGTAAAGTGAGGAATAAGTGCTTGAGTTGTGATAAGCAAGCCCCTTGCTTGCTTGTTTGTTTTCTTTTAGTAGGCATATCTATGTGTGTGCGCAGGCAGTGTTGCAACTCTCTACCCCTGAGTTGTTAGCATTGGGTCTCCATCATATTGTATCCATTTGATGTAATTCTTTTCTCATTGGATAGCTATTAGAGTGTATTTTATGTTCACCAATTATCTGGAGCATTCTCTGAGTATTGTGGGAGCAACATTCATTTTACTGAAGTTGTGTGATTGATATCTCTCTCTCTGTGTGGGCTCTGTTGGAAATAATTTGCTCTCTGTTGTAAGGGCTGGTTCTCCTTCTCTAATTATCAATTTACTATGATTTTGATTTCATAGGGTAGCTATTAGAGTACTCTAAAGTGGAACCAATTTGAGATTCATTCTCTGTATATTCTCTAAGAAAAGCTTGCTCGAGTGAAGTGAGGTCTCTGCTTGACTAGCAGTTGTGAACATTCAACTAGCTCATGTTGTAGACATTGTTTCTCTTTGTGTAAGCATCCATTGTAAGTGAAATTTGTTTGTTTGGAAAGCCCTTGGTGCGTGCTACAGGTCTACAAAAGCTCACTGGAGTTCTCTGCATATGCTCTGAGAAAGAGCATTTTTGGGGTGCAGAGGTCAAAGAAGGATACCTGTGGAGGTCATTCGCGTTTTGTCGTTGCATAGGGGTTGAGATACTTCCCCCATCAATGGTATCAGAGCATTTTGGCATCTTGCAGACATCAAATACAAGGAGGAAGACCTCTTGGACTTGGTGGTTGAAGATTTGCATCAACGAAAGCTTCTTGGAGGTAGCTCACATCAAGGGGGAGCTATTCTACTCAAATTTTCAAGAGCACAAGGTATCCATCTAAGGAAAGCTTTGGATTGAGGTAACCTCAGAGCCTCATTTTCCTTTAACACACATTGGAGCATTAGCCAAGGGCTAGGTCAACTATCAAAGACTAGATATGGGAGACTTCAACACTCAAATCGAGAAGCTAGACATGGGGAACTATCAATTATGCAGGTTTAGAGTCTCCAACTACCTTATGGGTAAGGGCCTTTGGGGATTGATTAGTGGAAGTGAGCCAAGACCTAGGTTGGATGAAAATCCAACCAATGACCAAAGAAGGGCCTTTAGGGAATGGAATGAAAGAGACAAGAGGGTTATCTTTATCCTTTCCCAACACATTAGCAATAGCATGATCGGCCATATCCAAGACTTGGATTCAAGAATGAAGGTATGGGAGACACATGAAAAGCTTTATTCAACAAGAACCAAAGCAAGGAAGATCCAACTCAAGAATGAGCTCAACAACCTTAGGAAGAGCTCAGGGAGTAGCATAAATGACTACATACTTAAGGTCAAGGAGTTATCAGATGCATTGGGATCCATTGGAAGCCACGTAGACGATGACGATCTTGTGGCTTATACTCTCAATGGTTTGAGAGATGATGAGAAGTGGAAACCCTTTACCACTTCAGTATATGTAAGGGATAATCTTCCAATTTTGAGCAATTGGTTGCTCTCATGGTCACCGAAGAGATGAACATAGGTGGAAGTTCAACTAAAAACAAGGATGCACAAGTTTTCTATGTAGGTAATCAAAGGGGCAAAGGAAGATGAGGACAAGGAAGGGGCAAAGGAAGGTTTGGAGGAAAGCAAGGCCACTCTAGCAATCAAGGAAATGACCAAGGATCATCACAAAGAGGTAGAGGAAGATCAAGAGGAAGAGGAGGACGACATCAACAAAATAGGAATCAAGATGGCGAAGGATGTTACATATGTGGCAAGTTTGGCTACTATGCTAGAGATTGCTACCAAGGAGGAAACCAAAGGAGCTATAATCAAGGTTCTTCATACAAAGGCCAAGGTAATTATGGTTCTATACGTTCAAAAAATGATAATCTCTTGATGATGAACATGAATGGGAATTCAAGCAAAGTAGATACCACTTGGTATATTGCTAGTGGATATGTAGCAACCATATGAGTTGCAATGCTTCTTGGTTTAGTAATCTACATGTTCCCAAAGGTAAAGGACATGTAGAAACAGGTGATGATACAACCAATGAGATCTCCCATGTTGGAGATATAGCTTTGGATGACAAGGAGGAAGGAAGATGTCTCAAGGATGTCTTGCATGTACCTACCATCACAAAGAACTTGGTGTCCGTTGGGTAAATGGTTGAAAGAGGCTATCAAGTAAGGTTCAACAAAGGTGGATGCTTTGTGGAGAACCCTAAGCAAGGTTACAAGGTCATATCAAGAGGAAAGAAGCAAGGGAGACTCTTCACTTTGGAGGTAAATTCTCATTCTACTCAACATGTCTACTTCACATATGGAAACAAGAGGATTTTGGAGTTGGACTTGTGGCACAAGAGGATAGGTCACATCAACATACAAAGAATGAAGGAAATGCAATTCAAGAGGCTGGTTGAAGGTCTTTCCAACTTCCAAGGACAAAGTATGAAGCATTTATGTGAATCTTGTCAACTAGGGAAGCATACAAGACTTCCATTCAAGAAGAGTGGCTACATAAGCCAACATCCATTAGAGTTGATACATACAGATGTGTGGGGACCAACCAAAGAGCAATCCATTGGAGGCAACAAGTATTTTTTCACTTTTATAGATTATTGGACAAGGATGGTTTGGGTTTATTTCACCACAAACAAATTAGATGTGTTTGCATGTTTCAAAGCATTCAAGGCAATGGTAGAGAAGGAAACAAGTACATATATCAAGAAGCTAAGGTCCGATGGAGGGGGAGAATATTTCTCCAATGAGTTTTCTGATTTTTTAATGGATCAAGGCATCAAGAGGCAAGTAACATGCAGATACACACCCCAACAAAATGGAGTAGAAGAGAGAAAGAATAGACACATTGCCGAGATCGCTAGAGCAATGCTTAATGAGATAAATGTACCTAACATGTTTTGGAGTGATGCAGCAAATACCACCGTGTATCTTATGAATAGGGCTCCTACCTTAGGGATCCATGGCTTGACACCATATCAAGCCTATTATGGTAAGAAACTTGATCTTTCCCACTTGAAGATATTTGGATGTACTTGTTATGTACATGTGCCGAGTGAATTGAGGCACAAGCTACAACCAAAGGCAGAAAAGTGTGTGTTTCTAGGATATTCAAATGATCATAAAGGTTAGAGATGCTTCAACCCAAACACAAAGGACGAGGATATCAAAGGATGTAGCATTTGATGAGCTACTCCCTTGGTATAAGAAGTATGCTTGTATGCAGGACTATGAAGAAGAAAAGCATGGACATAATGAAGAACAAATTGACCTAGAGCTAAGCGGCCCAAGGTGTTCCATCAATGAAGATAGTTCAAGCATGAACTCACCATGGAGGGGGAGATCTTCATCAAGCTATGAAGCACAATCAATCAACAAAGGCAAAGCAACATTGGTGGAAGAAGGTAATGAAGTTGAAGATGATGAAGGACACATGATGGAGAAAGAAGCCATGTCAAAGAAAGAGATCAAGTTCCCAAGGCAAAGGAGGTTTATTCCTCCAAAAGGTGAAGAAAGGAAGTCTTCTAGAGTTAAGTATCCAACTCAAAGGTTTACTTATGATTCATACATGGCAACACATTATGCATATATGAACAAAGTAGTAGAAGATCATGAGCCCGATTGCTATAAAGATGCAAGCAGGTACACCGAATGGAAAGAGGCAATGCAAGAAGAGATCGATGCACTTGAGGAAAATCAAACATGGACTCTAGTGCCCAAGAAGGAGAACATGAAGGTAATAGGTAATAAGTGGGTGTATAAAGTAAAGAGGAATTTAGATGGATCTATTTCTAGGTTCAAAGCAAGATTGGTGGCCAAGGGTTTTGCACAAACCTATGGAGTGGACTTTGAAGGGACATTTAGCCCCGTGGCAAAGATGAGCACCATTAGGACACTCATTGCAATGGCTGCTAGCAAAGGATGGAAGCTTTTCCAACTGGATATCAAGAATGCCTTTCTCAATGGAGACTTGGAAGAAGAGGTATACATGGAGCAACCACTAAGTTTTGTTCATAAAGAGTTTCGACATCATGTTTGTAGGTTGAAGAAGGCACTTTATGGCCTAAAGCAAGCTCCAAGGGCTTGGAACCAAAGGTTGGTGGACTATTTGATCAAATGTGGTTACAATCAATGCAAGGTGGATCCATCTCTCTTCATCAAACAAAGAGGAGAACTTGTAGTCTACATGTGTGTGTATGTAGATGATCTTATCATTACAGGTAATGATACAAAGGGCACTGAGGAGATCAAGGAAAAGCTTGGAAAGGAGTTTAGGATCTCTAATCTTGGAGATCTTAGGTATTTTCTTGGCATTGAAGTTGTATACAAAGAAGAAGGTATTATGCTAATAGAAAGGAAGTATATTCTATACCTACTTGAGAGGTTTGGGATGCTACATTGCAAGCCTATTTCAAATCCCATGGAAGTTAATGTAAAGCTAAGCTCCATTGATGGAGAGCCATTAGAGGATGTAACTTTGTATCGATCTATTGTAGGCTCTTTCAATTATGCCACAATAACTAGGCCGGACATAGCATATGGAGTTGGAGTGTTATCACAATTTATGCATAGTCCAAGGACTACACACTTGCAAGCTGCAAGAAGAATGTTACGATATCTCAAGGCCACTATAAATGAAGGATTGTTCTATTCATTTGATGATGATATGCAGGTCAAAGCTTATTCTGATGCCGATTAGGCCGGTTCGAAGGAGGATAGAAGAACTACAAGTGGTTACCTAGTCATGCTAGGTAGCAAGATCATCTCATGGATTTCAAAGAAGCAACCCATGGTGGCATTATCTTCCACCGAGGCTGAGTATAGAGCTTTGGCTCAAGTCACATGTGAGCTAATGTTGATTAAGAAGTTATTTATGGAGCTTATTTTGTAGGTTGACACATATCTAATTTTTGAGTAGCATTCATCTAACATCGAATCCTGTATATCATGCTAGAACCAAGCATATTGAAATGCACTATCACTTCATAAGGGAAAAGGTGATATCCAAGGAAGTTTCAGTACATCATATTGGTACCAAGGAACAAATTGCCGACATGTTTACAAAGGTTTTGGATGGGATGAAGATTTCAAAATTCAAGCAATGCATCAACATGAAGGAGCTTGGATGAGGACGAAGAATTGAAGCTTGAGGGGGAGTGTTAAAAGTCAAGCTTCAAGCTACAAATTCGTGGGCAATCTTTTATGGACATGTGGAGCAATCAAAGGAAGCCAAAATCCACGAGATTCCATCAAGAAAAGTCACTCAACGACTCCCCAAGTCATCTCAACTAAGTCCTCCAAGTTAGGAGGCTGATTTGGAAAGGTAGTTCCTAGATTTTAGGGGCACACTTCTCACTATAAAAGGAGCATGTATCCCGACTTCTTTTGGGCCATCTTCTTGGAGTTTTAGCTCATGTAAAGTGAGCACTAAGTGCTGGAGTTGTGATAAGCAAGCCCCTTGCTTGCTTGTTTGTTTTCTTTTAGTAGGCATATCTATGTGTGTGCGTAGGCAGTGTTGCATTATCTTCCACCGAGGCTGAGTATAGAGCTTTGGCTCAAGTCACATGTGAGCTAATGTGGATTAAGAAGTTATTTATGGAGCTTAATTTCCAGGTTGACACATATCCAATTTTTTGTGACAATATGAGTAGCATTTATCTAGCATCGAATCCTGTCTATCATGCTAGAACCAAGCATATTGAAGTGCACTATCACTTCATAAGGGAAAAGGTGATATCCAAGGAAGTTTCAGTACATTATATTGGAACCAAGGACCAACATGCCGACATGTTCACAAAGGCTTTGGATGGGATGAAGATCTCAAAATTCAAGCAATGCATCAACATGAAGGAGCTTGGATGAGGACGAAGAATTGAAGCTTGAAGGGGAGTGCTAAAAGTCAAGCTTCAAGCTATAAATTCGTGGGGAATCTTTTATGGACATGTGGAGAAATAAAAAAGAAGCCAAAATGCACAAGATTCCATCAAGAAAAGTCACTCAACCACTCCCCAAGTCATCTCAACTAAGTCCTCCAAGTTAGGAGGCTTATTTGGAAAGGTAGTTCCTAGATTTTAGGGGCACACTTCTCACTATAAAAGGAGCATGTATCCCGACTTCTTTTGGGCCATCTTCTTGGAGTTTTAGCTCATGTAAAGTGAGCACTAAGTGCTGGAGTTGTGATAAGCAAGCCCCTTGCTTAAGCTAGCCTCTTGCTTGCTTGTTTGTTTCTTTTAGTAGGCATATCTATGTGTGTGCGCAGGCAGTGTTGCAACTCTCTACCCCTGAGTTGTTAGCATTGGTTCTCCCTCATATTGTATCCATTTGATGTAATTCTTATCTCCTTGGATAGCTATTAGAGTCTATTTTATGCTCACCAATTCTCTGGAGCATTCTTTGAGTAGTGTGGGAGCAACATTCATTTTAGTGAAGTTGTGTGATTGATATCTCTCTATGTGTGTGGGCTCTGTTGGAAATATTTTGCTCTTTGTTGTAAGGGCTGGTTCTCCTTCTCTATTATCCATTTGCTATGATTTTCGTGTCATTGGGTAGCTATTAGAGTGCTCTAAAGTAGACCCAATTTTGAGATTCATTCTCTGTATATTTTGTGAGAAACGCTTGCTGGAGTGAAAAGACAAAAGCTCACTAAAGTTCTCTGCATATGCTCTGAGAAAGAGCATTTTTGGTGTGGAGAAGTCAAAGAAGGATAACTGTGGAGGTCATTCGCGCTTCGTCGTTGCATAGGGGTTAAGATACTTCCCCCATCACATATACATATACATATACATATACATATACATATACATATACATATACATATACATATACATATACATATATATATACATATACATATACATATACATACACATATACATACACATATACATACACATATACATACACATATACATACACATATAAATACACATATACATATGTTAGCTCAGAAAATGGTTGGTTTTGATGCACTAATGTGGTTCTATTTGGCAGGAAAATACGTTTGATTTCAGGTACTTGAAGAGTTGATTTGACAATTGATGAGAAGTATTTGGAGATATTGGTAAAGGAAAGCAGGGCTATCGACTATGAATTATAATGAGAAGTCAAGCATGGGCTATTTGAACGGGAAAGGACAAGAACTCGAACAAGAAGAAACTGTGAAGAATGTTTCGATTTGGAGCATTCCAGTGATGGTGGGATCTTCTTATTGCAGATTGCAGGGATGTGGAGAACAGGTTTCACTTGAAAAAGGCCATTGTGCTTTTAAAGTGGAGGGTATTTGATCATTGAGGGTTCTGAGAAGCTGCTTCGCAGGGATTGAGCATGGAGAAGCCTCCTAAGAACATAGGAAATAGTGACGTGCAGAGGAAATTAGAAGCGGCTTCGTTTCGAGGGGGGATGCTTTCTTATCAAACATCAAATACAATCGCTTGACCGATTTCCAGAAATTGATCTTCGACACATCGTTGGAAAAAATTCAGAGATGTGGAGGTGCTCAGCCATTCTGTTGTTCTCATCCCAAAGGCTGGTTGTTTTAATTGTCAGAGAATAAAAAGCCAAATTTGCAGCTTTCTGTTTTGTGTGCAGGAAGTAGAAACTTCTTTTGTTTTTTCCACAAATTGGGCGGCAGACCGTTACCTCTCTTTTCCGTTTTATGGTTTGTTTTGTTCTTCAGGGAATACTGGAAAAAGGGAAGGAAAGCCACGGAGGTCTTCTTGGGGGCGGTTGGCCAATATTAGAAAAAGTGGTATACATCGGGGGAAAAAAAAGGTATTGGGGGGAAGCCGACGAGATTTTTTGTTTTTTTTTCAACTATTCTGTGGCAGACAGTTGCGCTGTTTCTTCAATAGAAAAGATCAGATGTCGATGATTTGAAGGGGGTGTGCACTCCGTCGCAGTTGAATGGTGCTAATGTTTAAGGCACTTATGTGTTTTTGGAAGGGAATCCTCAGATTTAAGGAGATCAATAATTGAGGAGAGAAAGGTCATTCTTGGTGACGAGGAGGGAGCTGCTGTCGACTCCAGAGAGAGAGAGAGAGACCGGCTACTGTGGTCTTTGCACGCATCAAAAAGGAGGGGGGGGGTCGACAAAGAATCGGCAGAGAGGTAGTCTGTAGTGTGGGGAAATAAATCAGCAACAAAGGTAAAGAGGATCATCAGAGTGAATAGGAACTGCGCACCGAACTGAAGCTTGGGAGGGTAGGTACGAGATCTCCATCCTCTGCGGTCTCTGGAAAAGATAAAAGAAGTGTTGCTCACTTTTATTGAGAAAACGTTGGTGCGTATACTCGGGACTCGACAGAAGAAAGAAGGAAAGGCATGTGGAATTGATGGTGAAGAAAAGAGGCATATGCCAGTCGGATGCCATGGACATGCAAGAACAGTGAAGTTATCACCTGCGTTCTTCTCTAAATCAAAGGATGGAAATTAGAAGATGAAAAAACTCGTTGGAGGGACATGTGCTATTGCCCGCATAGAATCAAGACTTTCATGTCCTCCATAGGGGATGAAGACCAATTGCGAAGTGATGCTATGTATTTAATTATATTGAGAGTCGCACCATCTTCATCTGAAGACACATGACGCCTGGCATAGAAATGTTCATGACAGATGTAGGAAAGGAGAGAAAATGGAATGCTATAGTCTCTATTAGTTACTGAGCAGAATATATCATGAAGAATAAGAGTTTCCAGACCCACAAGGAAGCTGCTGCAGATGAATTGAAAGATTGAAGGCTTTGGAATAAGAGACGAGGAGTGAGGTGATTGTATTTTCGAATGAATAATGCGGAGAAAGACAAGTTTGCTCAGATAAATTATCAGTGCAAGTAATGAAGTCAAACAAGCAGGCGAGGGCAAAGGGAGAGGAGATCTTTTGTTTGCTCTCTTATTCAGCTTCTAGCGTCCAAGATTAGGAGCTCTTCACGGTTCTGCGTTTCTCCCAGGCTCTACGGGTTATTCATTTAGTGAGCTAAAGTGCCGAGGAGGTCTCTCGGATTGGTAAAAGAAAATGAACACATTATAGAGGTGCACAACATCCATAATGATCCATCCGGATATACAGGTTCTATGAGACGAACTATGAGCAAATAGAAATCTGAAAGAAGCATGATTTGTATGAGTCTTGTACATCGGATTCTTTAGTTTATCGACATGTACATCCCCTTTGGATGCGACTTCTGTGATGCAATCGAAGGCTGCTGATGAGTCGGATTGACTTCTATGATAAAATCAAAGGTTGCTGGTGAGGCAGACTGACTTTTGTGGTACAATCAAAGGCCGGTGGTGAGGCAGAGGTAGGAAAAGTGAAGACAAAGGCGACATAAAACATGTTACAATAGGTTTTTATGAATGGTAAAGATTGGCTTTGTAAGTTAGATTTGAATCCATTTGACAATAACAGTGTGCTGCTGTGTGCTGTTTAATGCTGCATTCTTCATATCTAAATTCGGCTTGTTGTTGCAACAAGATTTAGAGCATCTTTCTCTCATCACATATCATTGCCTCATATATTTCTTACAGTTATATGCATTGTTTATAACGGGAGTTGCAATAGACCACCACTGTGCTGACCGTTGTATGATCCACTTCAAAGTGTTAACTTTTCCTGTTGTTCTAAACAGCACAGCTCAATAGACATAGATACTGTGAGAATAACATGAAAGCTGGATTTTTCCTTGTCTTCGAAAGTAATAAATAAATAAGGGAAATTTTGTGCAGAACTTCTGTGAGGATAACAAGAGGCGATTTGTTCGATGTGTTGACATTTTTTTAGTTGACCTGTGATAAGAACTGCTCATGCAACAGTGACCTGTAATAAGAGTTGCACATGTAACAGATGAGGGCATCACTTCAGAAAAAAAAAATCCATTGATTATAGAATGATGAGTTATGCGAGTTTCTCAATCCGACGTCGTCGCTCATATAATATCCATTTGGAGCATATGCTCATAAGTGTAGAGTTGCAAGTCTGACGAATATGACATGCATTGAAGAGCTTCATATGCTCGATATACGCAATGCATGCTTAATATTTATGCTACACAACATAAAAAGTAACTTGTTGAACTGTTTTTGAGAATGCAGGCTATTGATAGTATATATTTAATTAGATGTTCTGATTTGCGCATAAAAAGAATGGGTGTTAATGATGGCTACATATATATATAAAGATCGTTGCATTCACGAACTTATCGAAGTGTCAGTTCAACTGAGTTGTTGAGTTCTCTGATTGGATTCGTCTATGGTTGTATGAAGTATGAGTGAAACTCATTGAGAAGAATATATGAAGTATGAGTGAAACTCATTGAGAAGAAGTATCTTGAAACTATGAGGTGTTTGAATTCACCAATGAGAAAATGACTAAACTTCTTAGGAATTGATCGCGGATAATAAGTGAAACTTTTGAGACCTTGTATTAAAATATTTGCATCATGTTTTTCAACATAATTGTCTTGATTCTATGCCATCGTCGGAGCAATCCTTTCTTTTATCTTTTCCTATTCCTCCACCTATTAGTGACTTTGAACTTAAGAAAAATAGTTCTCTATCTTGATCTCAATAGATGAGTTCATATATTCCTCTTTGAATAGAAGATTGACATGGAAGATCTCCTACACTCTTCGTTCTGCGATTTTATACAATTCTGAAGTGAAATTCACTATGCTAAACTCTGTTTGAGCCCTTTGCTATCACTTGAGATTGCTCCAAGCACCTAACCTATGTTGTATCATCAGCGGTTGGCTTGATCCACCAAGGTCACCTTCTTGGCACTCAGTGTGCACCCCTAAGCGCGCTTGAACCCGACCACAGCGTGTGAGAGGGTGTATAAGTGTTGGTGGGTGCATATAAGAGGAGAACGGAAAGGAACAAAGGGAAAGGGGAAGTAAGAGTGCATGAGAGTGTGTGAAAGCATAGGTATGTGTGAGAGTGAGAGAAGAGAGTTTGCTAAAAGGTAACCACTAGAGTTGAAGGCCCCTTAGTGCAGGTATTTGCCCATATTTTCCCGCGGTACATCAGATCAAAATTGTGGATTTAGGGCGATCAAAACTAACCTAGCATCAGAAAGTTTAGCCAAATATCATTGTGTAAAGGCACTTTCCTTTGGACTAAGAGGCCAAACATTTTGGTGCGTCTGCCGGGAATTGCTTGGCATGTCTCTATAAGAGAGTGCCATATGTTCGCCTAGCGCCACATGTTGGCCGAGCTTGCGGACCCTAGATCTAGTACATGAGCGAGGGGAGCTCATCCTCAGGAGCGACACAAACGCAAAGAGATGAACGCGCTCAGAGAAGAGCCCTTGAAAGAGAAAGGAAGAGGTGGGAATCGCAAGTTGAGTCAACCTCGACTAGCTCGAAGAAATCTGCCAAAAACGTGTACTCTCGTAGGAGAGTCGCGAATCAAGTGCGAAAGTTTGAAGGAGGGATCCTGAGGCCGCGTGTGCTAAATTTCTGGGATCGAAGTGATATTGACATCACACCTCTGTTCGAAATGGCTCAACGGATTTCGGTTCACTTGGGGGACTTCACCAAGTTCTCAGGTGCTTGGGACGAGGATCCGGATAGTTTTATCCAACTATTTGAGGTTACTTGTGAGGCCAATGAGGTAGTTGACTAGGGTCAAAGGTTGAGGATTTTTCCAGCTATTCTCCGAGATGAGGCAGCCAATTGGTATGGGAATTTGACACCACAAGAGCGTGGAACTTATCAAATGCTCAAGGAAGCCTTCTTGGCAAAGTTTCGACGAGAAGGCTTCCAAGATAGATTGGTCCAACAGATGGATTACTTGCGACAGGGAGTCAATGAGAGCATCGATAACTACATTCAGAGAATCGAAACGTTGGCAAGAAAGATGGGTGCGAATGCCCCGAACGATGAGACATTGAAAAGAAGATTCATTTCGGGATTGAGAGATCCTACGGCACAACAGCATATCAGCCTGACAAGACCTGCAACTTTAATGGATGCTAAGGAACAAGCAAGGCTTTGGGAGGAAGTACAATTATGTCAACAGAGGAAGATGGAGCTCTTATATGAACCTATGGGAGGCCCAGGGAGCATACCGATGAAAGATCCTGGCCAAGGAAGTCCCGCATTGACGACCCCAGCTTTTGTAGCTGCCACTAGCACGCCAGGCGAGGTAAAGCCTGCGCTAACTAAAGAACGAATATTGGAGTTGGTCACACAAGCTATAAAAGCTGCCACAATGACCCAGGAAACATACACAGTAAAACCAGAGGTAGCTGCAAACCCGAATCAAGTGTTTCCATCAAATACATGGTGTGGAAAGTGCCAGGGTTACGACCATTTGGCTTCAGAATGCCCTACAGTCTCAAGAGTATTCACAGATAGATCACCACCTAGAATGCGTTGCACTTTTTGTGGAAGAAAAAATCACACAGAGGACCGATGTTACAACAAGAGAGCCTATGAAGAGAGGACCATGAAATCGGGAGATACAAGAGAAAGACCTTACACGGGATTGCCCGCTCAAAGTGTCCCACCTACATCTCGTTGGGAAAATAGACAAACTTATGGATATGGTGCTCAGGGTCAAGGAGGAGACTATCCAAGAGGAGCCGCACGTGATCAAAGAAGAGATGGTCCAATCCAGTGCTCGAGATGCCATGGCTTTGGCCATACTCAATCTAGATGTCAAAACGAAAAGAAACCAATTGATTATACCCCACTATGTAGGTACTGTAGTGGAGAGGGCCACTTTGATGAAGATTGTCCAAAACGAAGAGCTACCGCCGGCAAGGAAAAAGGACCAGTAGGGTCCTCGAATTATGTTGATACTCAGATGCATTCCACATCGAGAGCTCAAGAGCACGTTCCTACGATCGGAGTAGTGTTCAAGACACCGAACCCTCAAGAAGGCTCTAGCTCGTCAATGCATTTTGTAGATGCTTACCAAGCCAAGAAACCACATAAAGAGCCAACTGTGGCAGTAGTCACAAGGACCCAAGAGTATTCAAAGAAACATCGAGAAGGCGAAAGCGAAGAAGCAAGCCAAGAGAAGATACCCGAACACGAAGAGGTAGAAAACCAAGTTGGAGGATTTGCTGAGCAGCAAGAGTTTGAGGATGGGGAAGAGATAGAGATTCTTCCACCAGTGACCAAGGAGTTTGTGCCAGGCATAGCACCATTCCCTGAAAGATTAAGGGCTCCAAAATGTAGGAAGGAAAGACAAAGTTTGGAAGAAGTGGATATTGTAAAGTTGCTCGCTGACACGGAAGTCACGCTGGATATTGGCACATTGCTAAAATGTTCACCTGCTTATAGGAAACAATTCTACAACGAATATATTAAGAAGCCGAGGAAAGCTCGAGATAAAAAGAGACAATATAAAGACGTCCAAGGGATCATTCAAAGCATTAAGACGCAAATTGATTCGAATGCTCCAGCTGTGACAGTTGAGATTAAAGGATATGCAGTCCCTGGTGCTCAGTTAGATAGTGGAGCCGCAGTCAACTTAATGACTGAGTTCATGATGAAAGCTTTGGGCCTCAACCACATGGAAGAAACTCCGATGTCCTTGAGAATGGCAGATCAAACACAAGTGAAGCCTGCGGGTCTTTTGAAGAATGTAAGCACAGTTGTGGGTGGTCTAGAGTTTAAAGTTGATTATCTGATAGTAAGACCAAGGACCTCAGAGGCTACCTTCTCGATCTTACTTGGACGGCCATGGCTGGTGCAAGCCGAATGTGTGCACGACTGGCGCACAGGATTTATCACAATTGGACCGAAGGTTGATCGAATACAACTTCAAGTGTCTCCAAATTTGACCGGCAAGAAATCGACAACAGCTGAGGAAAGGGAGCAAAAAGCGAAGGAAAAGGTTAGACAAGAAATGGCGCGAGTAAGATTTGCCCTGCGCACGGAGACTTCCAAGGACCTTTTACAGGATGGATTTAATCTGCAATTGGCCAACCTCCAACATGCGAAAGTGGGCGAGTACATAGATCCTCTATGTTACAAGGATGATTCAGACCAGGAGTTGCTGGGATGGTTGACACATACAAGTGAATTTGAGTGCTACATGTTGAGTATAGACGCAAAGGAAAATAAAGCTACTCAATCCCTGGAGAAGGGAACTTCAAAAGAAGAGTTGAAACTGGAGTTAGTGCCGATAATGGAAGTACAACAGTTGAGAGAAAGGGTTAGAATGCTAGAAGCAGAGCTTCTAAGGAGAAGTCGAGAATCGAAAAAGGAAGCGAAAAGTAAGACTAAAGTGTCGGAAGCCCTTGCCAAAGCTGAGCTAAAAAATTTGGGTCCAATCGAAACAGAACAAAACAATATTTACTGGCCAACCATGGACGCGTGATCGGAGAGCACGTTCCAATCACAGTGTCATCAAGGAATAAGGAATATTCGCGAGAAGCTCAGGTGGAAAAATGGGAAGTTTTTCCAGAAAAGTTCTTGAGTGTGGGGTCAGAGCTACCAGATGGAGTACGAGATTGCATTAAATTGGCACTCAAAAATTTCAGCAAGGCCTTTGCATGGTCATACAGTGATCTGAGAGGAATTGATCCCCGAATCTGCCAACATTATATAGACTTGGAAGAAGGTACCCGACCAATATGTCAACGACTCAGGCGGACGAATCCAGTCTACTCGGAATTGATCAGGCTGGAATTGTCTAAATTATTGGAAGCAGGATTCATATATCCCATCGCATCCAGCGAATGGGTATCACCAATTGTAGTTGTTCCGAAGAAAAATAAGAAAATCCGTATTTGCATAGATTATCGAAAGTTGAACGAGCGCACAAAAAAGGATCACTTCCCTTTGCCATTCACTGATCAAATCTTGGACAGAGTGGCTGGCCATAAATTGTACTCATTTTTGGATGGTTTCAGTGGGTACAACCAGATCCAAATCCATGAAGAGGATTAATCAAAAACTAATTTCACCACAAAATGGGGTACGTATGCATATTGTGTGATGCCATTTGGATTATGCAATGCACCGGCCACATTCCAGAGAGCAGTGATAGCTGCATATCAAGACTATTTGCAGGATTGGATGGAGATATTCCTCGATGATTTTGCAATCAGGGGCAATGATGAAAACATGATGGAGAGGATCGAAGCTATTTTAAGAAGAAGCATTGAAAAAGGCATCGCATTAAATCCTGAAAAGTGTACATTTGGAGTACGAAGAGGATTGCTTTTGGGACATGTTATTTCCGAAAAAGGGATCGCGGTTGACGAGGATAAAGTACAAAAAATCGGACAACTTCCACCTCCTCAAAACTTGCGGCAACTCAGAGGATCTTGGGGCATGCTAATTATTATCGACGATTTATATTAAATTTTGCATCAATAGCAGCACCACTGACGAATCTTTTGAGGAAGGACCAACAATACCAATGGACTGGAGAGTGTCAAGTTGCATTCGAATTGATCAAAAATAAATTGATAAATGCGCCAATTTTAGTAGCACCTGATTGGACGAAAGAATTTCATGTGCACACAGATGCTTCTCATACTGCGGTTGGAGCAGTGCTATGTCAAGCCGATGAAAGGAAGTTGGACCACCCTATTTATTACGCGAGTCGCAACTTGAATAGCACTGAGAGGAACTACACGACTACAGAGAAGGAATGCCTCTCGATGATCTTTGCGGTAAAC
This sequence comes from Ceratopteris richardii, assembly GCA_020310875.1. NCBI lineage: Eukaryota > Viridiplantae > Streptophyta > Polypodiopsida > Polypodiales > Pteridaceae > Ceratopteris > Ceratopteris richardii. Next base: position 83,193,030 of record CM035444.1, read on the forward strand.
AAGTATTGGCATTACTTGATGGGAAAACATTTCACGTTTTATGTGGATCATGAAGCCCTAAAGTACATCATTAATAAACCCGAGCTATCAAGACGATTGATGAGGTGGATGCTACTCCTCCAAGAATTTCAGTTCACAGTGGTAACCAAACCAGGCAAAGCGCATATATTGGCTGACCATTTATCTCGAATTGTTAATGAGGAGCCAATCTCTGGTGTGCCCGACGATGCTCCTGATGGGCATCTATTTTAGGTTGATGCTAAAGTACCTTGGTATGCTGACTTGGTGAATTTCTTATGCACCACTAAATATCCGCCAGGAGCAAGAAAGAGAGAGAAGCAAAAACTGTTAGCATTGGCGAAGCACCATAGCATCATTGGGGGGAAGCTCTATCGATATTTTGTACATGAAAGCATTTATCGGAGGTGTCTCGAGGAAGAAGAAGCAACCCTAGTGTTGAGAGCATTACATGATGAACCCTGTAGGGGGCATTTTGCTGGTGACCTGACGGCAAGAAAGATTTTATTGGCTGGGTATTGGTGGCCAACGCTGTTCAAAGACTCTCACACATACTGTAAGAAATGTGACAGATGCCAAAGAATGGGCAAACCAACATTAGCACATGCAGCTCCCCTTACGCCAGTGTTGGCTCTTAAGCCTTTTGAAAAGTGGGGAATTGATTTTGTGGGGCCTATTGATCCTCCCTCAAGACGTAGATCCAATAGGTATATCTTGGTCTGCACTGACTATGTTACCAAGTGGGTAGAGGCTAAAGCTCTGAAGACTGACCGAGCTGTTGATGTAGCTAAATTTTTGTATGAATAAATTATCACCCGATTCGGATGCCCGTTGGAGATAGTGAGTGATAGAGGAACGCACTTTGTCAACGAACTGATCAAAGAATTAATGGAATTATATAAGATCAAACATAGAAAAAGCACTCCATATTACCCGAGGGCAAATGGACAAGTGGAGGTCACCAACAAGGTTCTGGAACAGATTCTGACAAAGATAGTAGCTGTGCATAGGCGAGACTGGGATGAAAGACTTTTAGAAGCTTTGTGGGCATATCGAACATCCTACCGAGTGACGACTAAGAGCACCCCGTTCTCCCTAGTATATGGCGAGGAAGCCATCTTTCCCATCGAAAAAGAAGTGCCGACATTAAGAGTGGCCATCGAGGCTAGGCTGGGAGAGGAAGAGTCATTGAAGGAGAGGTACATACAACTGGTCAAGCTAGAAGAAAAGAGACTCATTGCACAACAAAGTTTGGAAGCTATTCAGAGAAGACGTAAGGAGAGGCACGACAAGAATCTCAAGACCTATGCGATTCAAGAAGGGGATTTGGTGCTAGTCTATGATAGTAAATATTATAAATTCCCGGGGAAGTTACAGACAAGATGGGCAGGACCGTTTAAGGTGGTGGAACTCAACTCCAATGGTTCCATGCAAATTCAAGATTTAGGAGAAGAATGTGCTCCCGTGAAGGTTAACGCGCTTCGAGTTAAACCATATTTCAAGTAGCAGTAGGACGGGAGAAGCCAGACGAGATCCAAGCAGAAGGACGTAGTAGATTCCTTGTACATAGATGTATAGTTATATATATATATATATATATATATATATATATATATATATATATATATATATATATATATATATATATATATATATATATATATATATATATATATATATATATATATATATATATATATATATATATATATATATATATATATATATGCGCATATGTAAGCTATGATTTTTGTGTCATAAATATTCTTCCTTACTAGCTCAAGAATTTTGGACTTCTAATTATTTTTCTTGTGTTGCGCAGAGACTATTAGGAGCTAAGTAACAAAATGGCAGATCAAATAACTCAACTCTATTTGTACGAGCTAAGGATATATTTCTCGGACCAAACATTCGCCCGCATGAACATAGATGTTGATGACTTTGAGATGGAATATGATGTGGAGGAAGCGCACTGGCTGGTATGCTTCATAAACCAGGGTTTGGATGTTATGTTTTATATTGAGTGTTTTGAGGAATACCTGACCCGAGATATAGGATGGGCGGGGGATCGATATTACTATTTCGACCCTTCGAGGGAAATGCCTAACGAAGAAAACGATATCACTTGGGCTTGGGCAGATGTGTTAACGATAGGAAGTGATGACGAAGCTCCTGAAGTTGAGCCTGACTCGCCCTAGGGAAGTCGTTGGGATGCGAGTATGATGTGAGGCTACATGAGACATCTCGGAGACCCACATTCTAGAGCATCTAAGGATAGGTATACGAGGGACTAAGGCATAGCTGGTTGTAGTTACCTAGTGAAAAGTCAAATCGATGAATACATATGTAGTGTCTGTAATTGAGAGAATGGAGTGAAGAGGTGGTTGATCTGTCAAAGGCTAGAGTGTATATGTTTGCATGCATGTGTGGGAAAAGTGGGGAAAATCCCTTTCTTCCTCTCCCTAATTCTCAGGACTTGGGTAAATTAATTAACTATGAAAAAAAAAAGAAAAAGAAAAGAAAAGAAAAAATTGTGTTGCTGTGATCGTACCCATGCGCTATGGTGGGCTATTAGGTGGGTGGATTTATCCTAGCCGGGGGGTTAGGACCACGAGCCGCAGCTAGTTTCGTCATAGGCTTGGGATGTATATGTTTATGTCTTAGCTACGCGCCATAACGGGTTGGTAGGTAGGTGGAGCCATCGTGGCTGGGTAGTCACGACCACGAGCCGTATCCAGCTTCGTTATGGGCTAGCTGATATATGTTATATGTTATCATTGTGTGTTTGTGTGTTGTGCGCTGCATTGCATTGGTAGATGGGTGGAATCAACCTGATCGGGTGGTCAGGTCCATGAATCGCATCCAGTGACAACGTAGGCCAACGTGTGAATATAAATAAAATCTACCTATGAAATTATTCCCCACTCCTGAGGGGGAGAGAGAGAGAGGAGAGGGCGATGGTCGCCTGGAAGGGAACGTTATTTGCTTGTGTGATTGGTATGTGATGGCTTGTGACAGATCAGCTCACTTTGAATCAACATTCTTGAAGGCACGGAGACTCTATATGTACTTATGGATGAGGCTTTAGTGAGGTAATGCAACGGTTTTGCTTTATAACTTGTGTGCTCTATCCGAGGGTTTTCCAGTGTGTGGGGCACTCTAGGATTTTTATGTAGGTCCTGACTGGTACTCGGGTCTCGATGGCTTTTGTGGGACGACGATGGGGATTCTTAGGGAGTGTCTAGTCATGGAATGATTGTATATAGCAAATAGTAGGTCAATAATGGGGTATGCATTTTGGGTATGTTGCATCTCCTGTTGAATTCATTTCAGTTGTTGTTTATTTCGGTATTTCCATTTCTGTTTGTTCGTAATGATAGTTGCATGTGTAAAACATGGAAAGGTATGAATGTGATATTTTGGTTGAGACTATTTTCATAATGGAATGCATGAGCAAATTGATGCATGGTTGAAATGGAATTGCATATATGTGCATGTTCTTGGATCATTTTGGAAGTGACTGATTTGTATGTACTCATGAGTGATTTTTTTTAGCACTAATAACTTCAATGAGTGCAGGTTCAATGGAAGTGACGGCTTGATGAAAAGGTATGCAACCAAGTTATAAAGTGACATGTTCATGGCTGAATGGATATTGCAGCATGAAGTGGCTCGTCGAGGACGACTTTTCAAATAAGAAGAGGGGAGTATGTTAGCTCAGAAAATGATTGGTTTTGATGCACTAATGTGGTTCTATTTGGCAGGAAAATACGTTTGATTTCAGGTACTTGAAGAGTTGATTTGATGATTGATGAGAAGTATTTGGAGATATTGGTAAAGGAAAGCAGGGCTATCGACTATGAATTATAATGAGAAGTCAAGCATGGGCTATTTGAACGGGAAAGGACAAGAACTCGAACAAGAAGAAACTGTGAAGAATGTTTCGATTTGGAGGATTCCAGTGATGGTAGGATCTTCTTATTGCAGATTGCAGGGATGTGGAGAACAGGTTTCACTTGAAAAAGGCCATTGTGCTTTTAAAGTGGAGGGTATTTGATCATCGAGGGTTCTGAGAAGCTGCTTCGCAGGGATTGAGCATGGAGAAGCCTCCTAAGAACATAGGAAATATTGACGTGCAGAGGAAATTAGAAGCGGCTTCGTTTCGAGGGGGGATGCTTTCTTATCAAACATCAAATACAATCGCTTGACCAATTTCCGGAAATTGATCTTCGACACATCGTTGGAAAAAATCCAGAGATATGGAGGTGCTCAGCCATTCTGTTGTTCTCATCCCAAAGGCTGGTTGTTTTAATTGTCAGAGAATAAAAAGCCAAATTTGCAGCTTTCTGTTTTGTGTGCAGGAAGTAGAAACTTCTTTTGTTTTTTCCAAAAATTGGGCGGCAGACCGTTACCTCTCTTTTCCGTTTTATGGTTTGTTTTGTTCTTCAGGGAATATTGGAAAAAGGGGAGGAAAGCCACGGAGGTCTTCTTGGGGGCGGTTTGCCAATATCAGAAAAAGTGGTATACATCGGGGGAAAAAAAAGGTATTGGGGGGAAGCCGACGAGATTTTTTGTTTTTTTTCGACTATTCTGTGGCAGACACTTGCGCTGTTTCTTCAATAGAAAAGATCAGATGTCGATGATTTGAAGGGGGTGTGCACTCAATCGCAGTTGAATGGTGCTAATGTTTAAGGCACTGATGTGTTTTTGGAAGGGAATCCTCAGATTTAAGGAGATCAATAATTGAGGAGAGAAAGGTCATTCTTGGTGACGAGGAGGGAGCTGCTGTCGACTCCAGAGAGAGAGAGAGAGACCGGCTACTGTGGTCTTTGCGCGCATCAAAAAGGAGGGGGGGTCGACAAAGAATCGGCAGAGAAGTAGTCTGTAGTGTGGGGAAATAAATCAGCAACAAAGGTAAAGAGGATCATCAGAGTGAATAGGAACTGCGCACCGAACTGAAGCTTGGGAGGGTAGGTACGAGATCTCCATCCTCTGCGGTCTCTGGACAAGATAAAAAAAGTGTTGCTCACTTTTATTGAGAAACGTTGGTGCGTATACTCGTGGCTCGGCAGAAGAAAGAAGGAAAGGCATGTGGAATTGATGGTGAAGAAAAGAGGCATATGCCAGTCGGATGCCATGGACATGCAAGAACAATGAAGTTATCACTTGCGTTCTTCTCTAAATCAAAGGATGGAAATTAGAAGATGAAAAAACTCGTTGGAGGGACATGTGCTGTTGCACGCATAGAATCAGGACTTTCATGTCCTCCATAGGGGATGAAGACCAATTGCGAAGTGATGCTATGTATTTTATTCTATTGAGAGTCGCACCATCTTCATCTGAAGACACATGACGCCTGGCATAGAAATGTTCATGACAGATGTAGGAAAGGAGAGAAAATGGAATGCTATAGTCTCTATTAGTTACTGAGCAGAATATATCGTGAAGAATAAGAGTTTCCAGACCCACAAGGAAGCTGCTGTAGATGAATTGAAAGATTGAAGGCTTTGGAATAAGAGATGAGGAGTGAGGTGATTGTATTTTCGAATGAATAATGCGGAGAAAGACAAGTTTGCTCAGATAAATTATCAGTGCAAGTAATGAAGTCAAACAAGCAGGCGAGGGCAAAGGGAGAGGAGATCTTTTGTTTGCTCTCTTATTCAGCTTCTAGCGTCCAAGATTAGGAGCTCTTCACGGTTCTGCGTTTCTCCCAGGCTCTACCGGTTATTCATTCAGTGAGCTAAAGTGCTGAGGAGGTCTCTCGGATTGGTAAAAGAAAATGAACACATTATAGAGGTGCACAACATCCATAATGATCCATCCAGATATACAGGTTCTATGAGACGAACTGTGAGCAAATAGAAATCTGAAAGAAGCATGATTTGTATGAGTCTTGTACATCGGATTCTTTAGTTTATCGACATGTACATCCCCTTTGGATGTGACTTCTGTGATGCAATCGAAGGCTGCTAATGAGTCAGATTGACTTCTATGATAAAATCAAAGGTTGCTGGTGAGGCAGACTGACTTCTGTGGTACAATCAAAGGCCGGTGGTGAGGCAGAGGTAGGAAAAGTGAAGACAAAGGCGACATAAAACACGTTACAACAGGTTTTTATGAATGGTAAAGATTGGCTTTGTAAGTTAGATTTGAATCCATTTGACAATAACAGTGTGCTGCTGTGTGCTGTTTAATGCTGTATTCTTCATATCTAAATTCGGCTTGTTGTTGCAACAAGATTTAGAGCATCTTTCTCTCATCACATATCATTGCCTCATATATTTCTTATAGTTATATGCATTGTTTATAATGAGAGTTGCAATAGACCACCACTGTGTTGACCGTTGTATGATCCACTTCAAAGTGTTAACTTTTCCTGTTGTTCTAAACCGCACAGCTCAATAGACATAGATACTGTGAGAATAACATGAAAGCTGGATTTTTCCTTGTCTTCGAAAGTACTAAATAAATAAGGGAAATTTTGTGCAGAACTTCTGTGAGGATAACAAGAGGCGATTTGTTCGACGTGTTGACATTTTTTTAGTTGACCTGTGATAAGAACTGCTCATGCAACAGTGACCTGTAATAAGAGTTGCACATGTAACAGATGAGGGCATCACTTCAGAAAAAAAAAATCCATTGATTATAGAATGATGAGTTATGCGAGTTTCTCAATCCGACGTCGTCGCTCATATAATATCCATTTGCAGCATATGCTCATAAGTGTAGAGTTGCAAGTCTGACGAATATGACATGCATTGAAGAGCTTCATATGCTCGATATACGCAATGCATGCTTAATATTTATGCTACACAACATAAAAAGTAACCTGTTGAACTGTTTTTCAGAATGCAGGCTATTGATAGTATATGTTTAATTAGATGTTCTGATTTGCACATAAAAAGAATGGGTGTTAATGATGGCTACATATATATATATAAAGATCATTGCATTCACGAACTTATCGAAGTGTCAGTTCAACTGAGTTGTTGAGTTCTCTGATTGGATTCGTCTATGGTTGTATGAAGTATGAGTGAAACTCATTGAGAAGAAGTATCTTGAAACTATGAGGTGTTTGAATTCACTAATGAGAAAATGACTAAACTTCTTAGGAATTGATCGCGGATAATAAGTGAAACTTTTGAGACCTTGTATTAAAATATTTGCATCATGTTTTTGCAACATAATTGTCTTGATTCTACGCCATCATCGGAGAAATCCTTTCTTTTAACTTTTCCTATTCCTCCACCTATTAGTGACTTTGAACTTGTGAGTTGAAAGCAAAGAAAAATAGTTCTCTATCTTGATCTCAATAGATGAGTTCATATATTCCTCTTTGAATTGAAGACTGACATGGAAGATCCCCTACACTCTTCGTTCTGCGATTTTATACAATTCTGAAGTGAAATTCACTATGCTAAACTCTGTTTGAGCCCTTTGCTATCACTTGAGATTGCTCCAAGCACCTAACCTATGTTGTATCATCAACGGTTGGCTTGATCCACCAAGGTCACCTTCTTGCGCTCAGTGTGCAACCCTAAGCGCGCTTGAACCCGACCACAGCGTGTGAGAGGGTGTATAAGTGTTGGTGGGTGCATGTGTGTAAGAGGAGAACGGAAAGGAACAAAGGGAAAGGGGAAGTAAGAGTGCATGAGAGTGTGTGAAAGCATAGGTATGTGTGAGAGTTAGAGAAGAGAGTTTGCTAAAAGGTAACCACTAGAGTTGAAGGCCCCTTAGTGCAGGTATTTGCCCATATTTTCCCGCGGTACATCAGATCGAAATTGTGGATTTAGGGCGATCAAAACTAACCTAGCATCAGAAAGTTTAGCCAAATATCATTGTGTAAAGGCACTTTCCCTGGGACTAAGAGGCCAAACAACATACACATATACATATACATATACATATACATACACATACACATATACATATACATATACATATACATATACATATACATACACATACACATACACATACACATAC
>CM035444.1:83208533-83336033 GCA_020310875.1 Ceratopteris richardii
ATACATATACATATACATATCCATATTTATATACATATACATATATGTATGCATATAAATATGCATAAACATCTGCATATACATATACCCATACACATACACATACACATGCACATGCACATGCACATGCACATGCACATGCACATGCACATGCACATGCACATGCACATGCACATGCACATGCACATGCACATGCACATGCACATGCACATGCACATGCACATGCACATGCACATGCACATGCACATGCACATGCACATGCACATGCACATGCACATGCACATGCACATGCACATGCACATGCACATGCACATGCACATGCAGATACTGATACACATACACATACACATACACATACAGATACAGATATAGATACAGATACAGATACACGTACACGTACACGTACACGTACACGTACACGTACACGTACACGTACACGTACACGTACACGTACACGTACACGTACACGTACACGTACACGTACACGTACACGTACACGTACACGTACACGTACACGTACACGTACACGTACACGTACACGTACACGTACACGTACACGTACACGTACACGTACACGTACACGTACACATACACATACACATACACATACACATACACATTCACATACACATACACATACACATACACATACACATATGTTGATATATTTAGGTAGTGATGTGTGTGAACACACTAGGATCGCCGGGGCACTTTTTCACTCTTTAGGAGGCTTTTTTCCCCCGGCTTGTATATACGTCTATTGCGCTAATGGGGTACTTATCTTTGTACATTCTCTAGTAATACATTCAGTATTGTGTGTTGTGCTCCAAGCTTCTTCTTCTTCCTTGTGCTATTTGCGTGCTTCCGTAGACGTCTAACTCCAACAATTGGTATCAGAGCAGGTCATTGCTTCATCTAGGGCGCCATCGACACTCCTCCGGTTGCAGTCTCAGATTCTCACGGAATTTGGTGAGCATACTCAGGGTGTTTGAGAGATTAAAACAGCTTCAGTGTGTGGTGCCAAAATCGCGATCTGAGCTCTTTTCGGCCTCCGAATGCACTTTCACAGTGCTTGTGCAAGCTATTTCGTCCTTTTGTGCCAAAGGTATATACCAGTTTCTGTTCGCCAGTTTAAGCGCCTCGAAGTCTGCTATAAGTCTAGTGGAATTTGTCTGGGTAGTTCTGTTCAACTTTTTGAGATGTAGTCAATTTTCTGCATCAAGGTATTTCAGTCACCGGCCATGGCTGAAAGCAGTGATGTATTCCGTATGTTGGCTGTTGAGGATAAGTTGGATGGTAACAACTACCCGTTATGGGCTTATATGATGCGACATGTGTTGGTTGCAAAAGGACTGTGGAACATTGTGCATAGTGTCGAAAAACGTCCTATCACACCTGCAACTGTTACAAATGCAGGTACTGAAGCTGATGCAGAAGGTGTCGAAGATGATGATATTTTGCATATTCTTATTCGTGTTGCGGTTTTTGCTGCACCTACTGCAAAGCAGATTCGTTGGGATGGCAGAGATGCCAAGGCACATGCATTGATAGCTTTGTCTGTCAAACGTGCCATTATTCCTCATATTCGCTCTTGCAGAACAGCTAAGGATGCTTGGGATACACTTACCACATTGTACCAAGCTAAGAATGAGGCTCGTGTTGCTTACCTCCGAAAACAGTTGGAGAGTGAGCACATGAATGAAGGTGATTCTATGGACAGTTTCCTAATGAAGATCAAACACTTGAAGGAACAATTGATTTCTGCTGATGAAGTTATACCAGATAGCTCACTTGTGCAGACCGTTTTGAATGGTCTTCCTGATTCATATCAGACTTTTGCTTCTACTCTTCGGTTGATGATGAAAGGCAATCCAAATGCCTTATCATTTGAGGAGTTAGTCTCTGTTCTGTTGCAAGAAGATTAGTCTAGGCAAAACAGGTCCATTATGCGAGTTGCAGATCAAGCTTTCCTAGCTAGTTAGAAGGGCAAAGGAAAATGGAGCTCTTCAACTAGTAAGCAGAAATCTTCTAATTCTGCATATTCCAAGAAGGAAGATAAAGATGAGAAGAAATCAGAAAAGCAAACATTATTTTGTAAGTACTGTAAAGGGAATGATCATATCATAAAGAACTGTTCAAAACTGGCTGGTAAAGAGGCAAAGAAGAAAGAGGCTGGAATGGTTGTTGCAAAGGCCTCTACACCAAAAATAGAGTCTGCTAATCTTGTACAGGAAGAAGAATGGGTGTTTACTACTGTCTGTAGTTTTGACCCATCTTCTCATGAGCAGTGCATGTCTGCAGTAGACTCAGAAGTTTGGTATTTTGACAGTGGGGCAACCAAACATATTACCTCGCAGCGCAGTTTCTTCTCTTCACTCGAGCCTGCCCCTACAAGGAATACTGTTACATGCGCCAACAACTCCTCTTATCCTATTATGGGAGTTGCTAAGATCATTTTGACTACTATTGATGGTAGTTCTTTCACTTTGTCAGATGCTTTATTTGTGCCACGGATCAAGAACCTGTTATCAGTTTCTGCATTAGCCAAGATTGGCTTGGTTGTGAAATTTGTTGATGATAGGTGTACAGTTCATGATCTGTAAAATGGCGATGTGATTATTGCTTCTGACATTTTATGTCATGGGCTGTATAAGCTCATAGACTATGAAAGATCAGTAAATGATTTGGCATGTGCAGTAAATGATTCTCAGGCTATGTCAGATGCAAAGCTTTGGCATGCACGCTTTGGTCATCTGAATTTTGCTATGCCTGCAAAAATCTGAAATGGTGTCCTCCTTGCCCAAACTTGAGGCACCTGGAAAACATGTTTGTGAAGGCTGTATTTTGGGCAAATGCAACGTTCGTCCTTTCCAAAAGATGGTTCAGTTCGTGCTACTCAAAAATTGCATCTTGTACATAGTGATGTATGTGGTCCTATGCAGACACCTTCTTTTGGGAATTATCTTTACTTCATGACTTTCATCAATGATTTTTCTAGGCATGCATGGGTATATCTATTGAAGGCAAAGTCCGAAGTGTTCATGTGCTTCAAATAGTTTTTGGTTTTGGTTGAAAATCTGTGAGCATGTAAAATGGGCACCCTCTGTTCTGAGCGAGGGGGGGAATATATGTCTTCTGATTTTAATGCATTTCTGGCTGAACGTGGGATAAAACACCAGTGTACAGTGCCGTATACACCTCAACAGAATGGAGTTGCTGAACGAAAGAACAGGTCACTCATGGAGATGGCGAGGTGTTGGTCAAGAGTCAGACTTTACCACATAGTTTCTGGCTTGAGGCTGTCATGTGTGCAGCATATGTAATGAATAGGTGTCCCACTAAAGCATTGCAGTCTACCACTCCATATGAGGCTTGGCATGACCGCAAGCCATCTGTTGCTCATCTGCGTGTTTTTGGTTGTTTGGCATATGCATTAGTGCCTGAACAACATCGTAGAAAATAGGATGATAAAGCAATAAAATGTACTTTTGTTGGGTACAGTTTTGAAAGTAAAGGCTATCATCTGTATCATCCACAGACTAAACACATTCTGGTTAGCCGTGATGTTATTTTTGTGAAGGATGCTATTCAGCCATTGCTTTCATGTACTAAGGAGACATCTGTTAGCTCCAAAGACATGTATGATACTTTGCTACCTCTTTTTATAGGTGGATAGTCTAGTGTTGGTCCTAATGAGGCAACTTCTCAGCCTTTGCAGGTTTCATGTGATGATGCAAATCATTCCATTTCTGATGCAGATTTACATGATGCACTTGTTGATGAGAGAGTTGATATTGATCAGGCAAAGACTATGCCAAAATGGCTGGTGCAGACTTTGCGTGATAGCAAATTGGATGCACCTCTATCATATTGCACTCGTTCAGGCTTTCATAGTGCCTCTTTTGCATCAGATTGCTATGCTATGGCTGCATCTAGTCTCTGTGATGAGAATGAGCCTATTTTGTTTGATGAAACATAAAATTCAGAAAATTGGATGGCTGCTATGCAATCTGAATATGATGCAATAATGAAGAATGGTACTTGGTCTTTATGTGACTTGCCTCCTGGCAAGAAGGCCATTGGCACTAAGTGGGTATACAAGCTGAAGCGTAAACCTGACGGTACAATTGATAGGTATAAGGCTAGGCTTGTTGCAAAGGATTATGCATAGGAAAGAGGCATTGATTTTGATGAGACCTTTGCACCTACATGCTGTATGACTACTGTTCGGAGCATCTATGCACTTGCAGCCCATCATGGTTGGAATGTACATCAGTTGGACATTAAAACAACATTTCTGAATGGTGATTTGCATGAAGAAGTGTATGTTTTTCAGCCTCGTGGCTTTGTGAAGAAAGGGCATAAAAACCAGGTGTGCAGGTTAAAGAAGGCATTATATGGTTTAAAGCAAGCACCACGTGCTTGGTATGAGAAGATACATGCCTATTTGATTGCACATGGTTTTGAGAACAGTCCGACTGAAAGCACCTTATATGTTAAGCGTGCTAATGATGTGCTTCTGATCATTGTTGTCTACGTTGATGACATGCTGCTCATTGGTCCTATTGAGGAGCATATTACTGATTTTTTGGCTGATTTTCATGCCTCATTTGAGATGTCTGATTTGGGGCATTTGCATCACTATTTGGGCATTCAGTTTATGCATGTTGATGGTGGAATGGCTTTGTATCAAATGAAATATATTGACACATTATTGCAGCGTTTTGGCCTTGAAGACTGTAAGCCTATTGCTACTCCTATGGAGACAGGTTTACGATTGAGTCTTCATGATGCTGGAGATGCATTTGATGCTGTTCTCTATCAGCAGACTGTTGGATGCTTGATTTACTTATGCATTACTCGGCCAGATATTCAGTTTGCTGTCTCGCAGATGAGCAGGTTTATGCATTGCCCAGGAGTCAAGCATTGGCAAGCGGTTAAGCGCATCGTTCGCTACTTGAGTGGTACTCGGCTACTTGGATTGTTTTATCCCAAGGGGGGATCACTACCGCCTGATTTGCATGCTTTTTCTGACTCTGATTGGGATGGTTGTTATGACAATCGTGTGTCCACTAGTGGCTTTTGCTTCATGCTTGGTAGCTCATGTATATCTTGGTTGAGCAAGAAGCAGCCTACTGTGGCCACTTCTAGTTCTGAGGCTGAGTATAGGGCAACTTTCACAGCTATTGTTGAGTGTGTGTGGCTCAGACGCCTTATGGCTGATTTGGGTGTTGGTCAGTCTTCTGCCACCACCATCTTTACTGACAGTCAGAGCGCATTGGCAGTTGCGAGGAACCCTGTGTTCCATGCTCACACTAAGCACATTGAGATGCATTATCACTATGTTAGGGAGAGGTTCTCTATTGGGGAGATCAGCTTGGCATATGTGCCAACGGAGGAGAACATTGCAGACCTTTTCACGAAGGCTCTGCCTAGGGAGAAGTTTGAAGCTTTCCGCAAAGCTTTGGCCTTACTTCCTTTTGTGGAGTGATTTCCACATAGCTTGGGATTTCCTTATACATGAGTGCCAACTCCATGTTCACTGCATCACTCCCAGGGGGGATTTGTTGACATGGGGGATTTGTTGATATATTTAAGTAGTGATGTATGTGAACACACTAGGACCACCGGGGCACTTTTTTCCCTCTTTAGGAGGTTTTTTTCCCCCGGCTTGTATATATGCCTATTGCCCTAATGGGCTACTTATCTTTGTACATTCTCTAGTAATACATTCAGTATTGTGTGTTGTGCTCTAAGCTTCTTCTTCTTCCTTGTGCTGTTCGCGTGCTTCCGCAGACGTCTAACTCCAACAACATACACATACGCATACGCATACGCATACGCATACGCATACGCATACGCATACGCATACGCATACGCATACGCATACGCATACGCATACGCATACGCATACGCATACGCATACGCATACGCATACGCATACGCATACGCATACGCATACGCATACGCATACTCATACGCATACGCATACGCATACGCATACGCATACGCATACGCATATACATATACATATACATATACATATACATATACATATACATATACATATACATATACATATACATACACATATATAGACTATCCCTAAGCCTTCTCGTTCACTTGTAGTGCAATTGCACTGTGCTTGATTTAGTTGTTTGAGAACAAATAGAAAGATCCACCCCTTTGAGATCTTTATAAGTCCACGCAAATACATCCCTATATTCTCGGATCAGTTCTAATAGTTTCTCCTCCTGTTCTTCTAGCGATACATCCTTTCCTATATACATGCATTTCTCTTCTTCACCTTTCATTGTTATTATCACCTTTTTGGTTTGCTCCTTGTTGTCATAAGCTACTCCATCTTGAGCCTCTCTCTTTGGCATTTGAATAGTTATTTTCCTTTCTTCAACTTCATACCTCTTAAAATGTGCAGGTACTTCAAATGATTCATGATGTAACTCTTCATGAATTTTGTTTCTCTCCACTTTAGGTTTTTCTTGATATCCTTCTATGGCTAGTACTTTAATGCTTAGTTGGGTATCTTCTTTTTGTTGGGTGTGTGTAGAAGTGTGAGAGACACACAAGAAGCACACACAAGGAGCACAAACACAACAAGACACATGGAGAAGACGATGGTTGGAATAGCTCTCTCTATTGATGATGAACTAAACTGAAGTAAGAGCTGAATAATATCCCTAAGTACAAAGTACCACCACATATGAGAGTATCAAGTATGTGGTAACATAGGGAAAAAACCTCTAGGCAACACTAGAGTAAAAAGTGCCCATGTTAGGTAAAAGGTTCACATCAAAGCTACTCGAGAAACACATAAGTGTAACAAAACCCCTTTGGAGCGAATGATGTGAACACATACAGGGAGTGACAGATCAGCCTCCACAAGGTAATAAGTCTAAATCTTTGCGAAAAACTTCAAACTTTTCCCATGGAAGAGCTTTGGTGAATATGTTTGCCACATTATCTTGTGTAGGCATATATACCAAATCAATATCTCCTGCATGAAGGTGCTCTCTCACATAGTGATAATGCACCTCAATATATTTGGTCCATGCATGAAACAATAGGTTTCGTGCAACAACCAAAGCACTCTGACTATCAGTAAGAATATGTGTAGCAGCATCAATCTCCATGCAAAGATCCATCAATAGGCATCTCAGCCATATACACTCCATTGTAGCTATGAAAACTGCCCTTTACTCAACTTTACAACTCGATGTCGCCATTGTAGGTTGCTTCTTACTCAACCAAGATATGCATGAGTCTCCAAGGAAAAAGCAATTACCACTAGTGGACACGCGAGTATCATAACAACCAGCCCAATCACTATCTGGAAAAGCATGCAAGCATGGCTAAATATCTCTTCCATAAAAGAGACCTAAGTTCAAAGTGCCTCGAAGATATCTAAACACATGTTTCACCGCTTGTCAATGCTTAGTGCCAGGGCTATGCATGAATCGACTCAAGTGGGAAACTGCATACTGTATATCCGGCCTTGTGTTGCATGCATATATAAGACATCCCACATATATAAGACATGCTGATAAAGAGAAGTGTTAAATGCATCATGGGAGTCCTCAACTGAGAATCTAAATCTTGTCTCAACTGGTGTAGAAACTGGTTTGCAATCCTCAAAATCAAAATGCTGAAGTAGTTTTTCAACATACTTTGCTTGATGCATAACAATTCCCCCCTCAACGGATACAAACTGTATGCCAAGATAGTAGCTCAAAAGACCAAGATAAGTGACATCAAAAGTATGCTGCAAATCAGCCATAAGAATGTCAAGTTTTGCATCTGACCCAGTCAAGAGTATGTCATCGACATAAAGAACAAGCACTATAAGATTAGCCCCATTTTTGCATACATAGAGTGTGCTTTCAATCGGACTACATGTGAAGCCAAGAGCAATCAAGTGCTTATGGATTTTATCATACCATGCACGTGGAGCTTGCTTGAGATCATACAAGGTTTTATGCAAGCGACAAACCATATGCTCTTTCCGTTTCATAGAAAATCTAGGAGGTTGCTTCACATAAACCTCTTCTTGCAAATCACCATTCAAGAAGGCTATTTTTATGTCCAATTGATGCACTTTCCAACCTCGATGGGCAGCCAATGCAACCACGGTATGAATGGTAGTCATGCATGAAGTAAGTGCAAAAGTTTTCTCATAGTCAATGCCATATTGTTGCACATATCCTTTGGCAACCAATCTAGCTTTGTAGCGATCAATGCTACCATCAAATTTTCTCTTAATCTTGTAAACCCACTTTGTACCAATGACATTCTTTCCTTTTGGCAATTCACATAACTCCCAAGTACCATTCCTATATATGGAATCCATTTTTGATTGCATAGCACTCATCCATTATGGATCGTCACATGCATCTTCAAAAGAAAGTGGCTCTTCATTACATGCTATAGCAATAAGAGAATAATCCACAAAATTACTTGATGCATGGCGAGAGCTTGATCTTGTTGGCTGAAAATTTCCAACAGTTTTTGCAATTTTTGGTTGAAAAATTTCAGCCATGTTTGGTTGGAAATTCTCTGAATTTTCAGCACTATTTTGCTAAAATCTTTCAACCCTTTGAGCCTCAGTTGGCTAGTCTACATGTCCACAGTCAAGCGCACCATTTTGGAACGAAGGCATAAGTGTATCAAACACATCTTGTGAGCTAACTGTTGGTTGTTTTTTGCATTCAAGTAGAGGGAAAACTGAATTTTCAGAAAATACCACATCTCCACTCACAATAATTATATTTGTCAATGGATGGTACAAATGATATCCCTTACTTTCAACACTATAACCAACAAATATACATTTGTTTGCCTTGTCATCAAGTTTGTGATGTTGTTATGATGGCACAAGAGCATATGCCAAACAACCAAACACACGCATATGACTAACCATAGGCTTATGACCATTCCAAGCCTCATAAGGAGTGATGACTCTCAATGCTTTTGTAGGGCAGCGATTCAACACATAGTTTGCACACATGAATGCTTCCATTCAAAACTTATCAGGAGGATGCTTTCTTTTAACCATACATCGTGCCATTTCAAGTAGAGTTCTATTTTTACGCTCGGCAATACCATTTTGTTGAGGTGTATATGACACTGTACATTGGTGTGAAATACCTCTTTCACGAAGAAAAGCATTAAACTCATGTGACATGTATTCACCACCACGATCCGTGCGTAAGTCAAAAGCTTTTGTGAAGAAAAAGTTTCAATCATAGCTAAAAATGCTTTGAAGCAAGAAAATACCTCATTCTTTGCTTTCATAAGATACACCCATGTATGGCGATTAGCATCATCAACGAAGGTAACAAAATATACATGCTTCCCAAAAGATGGAGTCTTGACAGGACCACATACATCACTATGAACAAGCTGCAATTTTCTTGTAGTGTGCATATGACTATCTTTTGGAAAAGAAGCACGATGCATTTTTCCAAGAATGCAACCTTCCCATGCATGCTTTTCAATGGAATCAAGTGTAGGCAAACCAATAACCATGTCCTTCTTTTGCAAGTAAAGCAAACTATTGAAGTTCAAGTGACCAACACGAGCATGCCAAAGCTCCATTTCAACCATGGAAGAAGTATGAGTAACCAAGACATTCGAAGAAGCCCTCTTGTATGTATCCATGCGATGCAAACCATTACATAATGTACCAGACATCACGATAACATCACCATGCTGAAATCATGAACCATATACTTATCATCAACAAAGTGTACATGAAGTCTAGCTTTGGCAATCAACGGAACTGAAATTAAGCTCTTCTTGATATCAGACACATAAAATGCATTTTTCAAGAGAATCACACCTCCATTTGCAGTTGTAAGCTCAATTTATCCTACTCCAATAATAGGATAAGAGGCATTTTTTGCACACACCACATGTCCTCCTTTGGGTAAATCTTTCAAAGAGGCAAAAAATCTTTTGCATGATGTTATGTGCTTTGAAGCACCACTATCAAAGAATTAATCCGAATCAAACCATACATTTAGAATGCAAAGAAGCATCATAATGACATGTAACAACACATGGCCAAAAATCTTGAGCCATGTTAGCTTCATCATTTTTTGCATTTGCTAAATTTTTAGCAATAGACATGCCGGATCCCCTCTTCTTTTCATTGCGTTTAGCAAGCCTTCTACACTCATCAATAGTATGAATAGCCTTTCAACAATATTTGCATCTCTTATTCTTTTGCAAATCACCATCATTAGAGGAATGAGTGGAAGGCTTTGGTTTTGATGAAGCCAAAGCTGAACCATACTTGCTTTTCCCTTGTAAGCGGCCGGAATATTATTTAGAAGAATCATTGTAATTAGAAAAGTCACGCACCGAAAGGGTGTACCACAAACATTGTATCGTTTCTTTCTAATCAATAGAGTATGCCCGGAAGAGATGACAGAGAATCGCCGGCCTGTTCGGTCCGGGTGACGATCTGGAGTTGATTCTGGTTTGAAGTTATATTAATTGTAGAATTGTCTGTAAGAGTTTGTATTCGAAGTTGAAGTAAATCAGGTATTGTGTTAATCTTTACCGTGCTGAAGAGAAGTGTAGTAGTGATATTAAAGTGAGAATGGAAGTGTCGTGTACATAATCGCGGTGATCGTTAAGAACGCTATGCGCTGAAGTGCACTGGAATCTTCTGTAATTGCTGGAGTTAATTAATGAAGTTGATTGTCGAAAGTTAAGCAGTGAATTGGGGAAAATATATATAGGGCGTCTGATTTATCAGACCCCTGACCATCCCAAGAACCCATGAGTAAGAATAACCATAACTTTAACATTGGCCATGGGGCATGGAGTAGTCAGTTAGAGCATAGACTAAGAGTTGAGAAGAATTCGATGATATATGCCTGTAACACGTTCTAGAGAATCGTACCCGAAGTACAGAAGGGATCAACATCCCTAGAAAATTCCTAACACATTAGGCACACCTCCGAGTAGTAGTGGTGATGGACCAACATTGGAAGGGAAGCAAGAAATCTGGGACAGTGGGGTACCACCTCAGCATTTCCTTGTGCAAGGATTATAGGGAATACTTGAAGTGCAACCAACCCCATCTATGGAAAGTAAGGTTGGAGAAGTAAGCATTGGTTTTGACAGTGTGGAAAATTCCAGTAGCAATTTGTGGAATTCCGAGGGAATCTTGGATAATTTCGGGGCTGGGTTGCTAAATTTTGGTGAAAGTTCCATTCTTGGTTCTGATTTTGAGGGGACTAGTGTGTTGTTGGATCAAAGTTTTGGTGAAAAGCGCACTACAGAAGTCCATTACGATGAAGGGCAATTAGGTGTAGGTGTGTGGGAATGACTTAACAATATCCAATTACTAGAGGGCATGCCAGATGATGGGATAACACATCAATTAGGTGTAACTGGTTCAAATCATTCGGCAATAACATTTCCTCTTGATTCAGACACCATGAGTGGTTCGCAATAGCAACAACACCAACAACATTAACAACAATAGCAATAGCAACATCAACAACAGCAGCAGCACGCCATACCACCATGCTCGATACCCATTGGAGTTACATATACAAAATTTGGCGGATTTCCCGGTGATGATCCGGATGCACATGTGAGAACTTTTGAAATTAATTATGCAGTACTCAACTATCTAGCAGATCCGGCATATAAGGCTATAGTGTTCAAGTCCACGCTGGTTAATGAGGCTTCTCGATGGTTAACTGAATATGACATTAACCATTTCGGTCAATACGATGATGTTAAGGATGCCTTCTTACAACGATTTCGGTTGAAGAAAAATGTGGTTGAGATCTTTGATTATCTGCAAAACAATAGACAAAAGCCACACCAGAGCGTACAAGAGTATGCAACTTTATTTCGTACTCATCTACGGCAATTGTCGTCGGTGCATGCTAACTTACCGGATGATGTGATCACCCAGTGGTTCATTAATGGATTAAACCCTCAAGTTAAACAAGTAATGATCATATGCTGTGTGGGTGGTATGACTCCGGATGCGGTCATAGCTATGGCATTACAGTTGGAACATAAGGTGGGTGGATTCGCTGAAGATTTGGACTGGTTGAAGGCAACCAAGGGTACGAGTGAAGATTCATTGAAACAAGTGTATTGCAAAAAATGTAAGAACCCGGGACACACTGCTTCTGCATGTGCATTGAACCAAATGTACTGTGCTATTTGTAATACGGTGAGTCACTCCACCGAAACATGTCCCTATAATACCAAAGTATAGGCCAGGCCAACTGTAAATGCTATAATACAAGAGCAAGGACAACCGACTGCTCATTATGTACCACCACAGTTGAGGAATACTTCTTACCAAAGTTATAAAACCTATCGAGGAAGACAAGCAAACAATTTCGGCTAGACTCGGTGGAATTCTGGTCAATCAGTTGAAGGAGAATCCCTCCCACCACCCAGATGCCATTTCTACGGGGAGATTGGATATATCCAAAGATATTGTAAAGAGGCGACCGAGTATGATAAATGCAAAAAAGAGCGACAGAATCCAATGACCAACATGGTCTATATTTCAACAGTAGATACTCAAGTGGTAGTAATCCAAACACGTTCCGGTAAGAAATTACAACCAACTGCGAAGATTTTTGAGCCTGGCATTCGAGAACAACAGAGAATTTTTACCAAAGCTAGTATGTTGGCCAGTCAAGCACCAACAATTTTTCTCGACGTAATATCGATGGTTCAACAGACAGTACCGGATCCACCATCGAAAGCACCGAGTTCGATGAATGTGCGGCCAGAGAGTCCACCGAATGCAGTAAGGAGTATGTCGAATTTTGACTCTGTGTGGAATATTCTCTCGCAAGCCTCCATTACAATACCATTGGGCCAACTACTAGCCTTGGTGCCAGGAGTACGATAACAATTTTAACATCAAGTTTGTTCGAAATCTTCGTGTACACCTACTACGGCCACTATTAATCCAGAAACTGATTCTATGGTGGACCATGTTGTTCCTTTCATTACGGTATGGTATCAAAATCATAAAATCAACAAGTATTAATTGATGGAGGCTCTGGTGTGAATATTGCGATAATCACCCTTTGTAAACGATTACGATGGACTCAAATTGAACTTGCTCATTTTTTTGTGAGGATGGAAGATCAATCCAGGGTGTATCCGGTGGGTTTGGTACGTGATATACCCATTGCTCTTCAGGGAGCGGTGTTCAAAATGACTTTTGTTGTTCTAGAATTACCTGATTCAACTCTGGACTACTACTTGCTGTTCGAAAGATCCTGGCTGAAACAAGCCAAAGTATTGCAGAACTGGTCAGCAAACGAGCTTATTTTCAAAAGCAACCACCTGAAGTATGTCGTTCCGTTGGATGAGATGAAACCATGCGATCTCCATGCTTGACCCTATATAGCCGAACCTGTGCATATGTTGGATGGACTGTCCGATGATGAAGAAGAAGCTTTTCTCAAGGCTAACCAGGATTTGCTCGCCTTGGGGACAATCGACTTACAAGCGGTTGCGGATAATTAAAATCCGGTCATCGGTTCGATCGTTCCGGATACAAAAGAAGGAGACCTAGCTATAAATCAAGCTTCGGATGCCTAGAGTTTCAACCATCTATTCCAGTCCCTTGAGGATATACCCATGCCATGACAGTTTTATGTACTAGAAGATCAACTTATCACCTGTGATTTGGGAAATGAAAATACACCACGACGGGTCAAGATTAAGGCAGGGTTACCGGAAACCTTTCAAAATGATCTACTACAGTTGTTGACCGAGTTCCAAGATGTATTTACATGGGATTATCGAGATATGAAAGGGTTGGATCCTCGTGTCTATCAACACCGTGTGATGCTCAAGCCGGATGCATGCCCAATTAAGCAACCCAGTTACCACATGAACCCAAATTATGCTGCACAAGTGAAAGCTGAATTGGATCGCTTGCTAAAAGTCGGTTTCATTGTTCGCATTGAGCATGTAGAATGGATTGCACCTATCGTTATCGTCCCAAAGAAAAATAAGCAGTTACGCATCTGTGTGGATTACGGAAAATTAAACGCAACGATCGTACCAGATCCCTTCCCACTTCCCTTTTTGGATACAATGCTCGATGATGTTGCTGGACGAGAAATGTATTCTTTTTTGGATGGTTATAGTGGCTATAATCAGGTGCACATGGCTGAAATGGACACACCAAAGACTGCGTTCATTACAAATTGGGGTGTACATGCGTGTACGATGATGTGGTTCAATCTTCGCAATGCTCTTAGTATCTTCCAACGATGTATGCAATAATTTTTTTTCCCCCCTATTTAACCACCTTCATGCGCGTGTATCTAGATGATTTTTCGTTATGGGGTGATACATCGGCTCATCTTTACCACCTTCAATGCTGTTTCTCTTAAGTGTCGAGAGTTCCGATTGTGTTCAAATCCCAGCAAGTTGGTCTTTTCGGTTTCCTGTGGCAAGTTGCTTGATCAAATTATTTCAAAGCAAGGTATTCAGGTGGATCCAGACAAAGTGCAAGCCGTATTAGATGCACCTGCCCCCACGACACCCAAGGAGGTTATGCGATTCCTTGGCCAAATACGCTGGCATGGACAACATCTTCGGTGGCTCACACACTTAACCATACCCTTGAATCGGTTGATTACTAGTACTCCCCGACAGTTCATGTGGACGGAAGAGTGCTAAATTGCCTTTGATCGATTGAAAACACTACTAACCAAGGCTCCTATACTGTAAGCACCAAACTGGCAGCTCCCGTTCCATGTCTTCGTGGATGCATCAGACAGTCCCATCGGTAGTGTGCTCATGCAACAACAGGATAAGTGGTTTCATCCTGTCTATTATGCTAGTCAACGGTTAGCTGCTGAGGAACGAAATTACTCAGTCACTGAGCGTGAATGCCTCGGCTTAGTTTATTCGGTGAAGAAATTCCGGCACTACTTGTTGGGATGCCAATTCATGTTCCATGTGGATCATGATGCTCTGATTTATCTTGTCTGTCAGCAACACTTAGGGGGCAGATTAGTCACGTGGGTGTTACTGCAAGAATTTGAATACGTGGTCATACATCATGTAGGATCAGCTCATGCATTAGCTGATTTTTTATCTCGGTTTGATTCCGGTGAACTTCCCAGTGGAATTGATGATACTACCCCTGCTATCTATGCGACTGGTTTGGTCCAAGATGAGGGTAAGGAGCTTCTGTTGGCACCTACATATTATCATACTCTGCTTACCTTCCTCACCAGTGGAAGTCCCCCGACTCATATGTCTACTTCGGCTCGTAGTAAATTGGCAATGTATAGTCGGCGGTTCCGGCTCATTGTGGGACAGTTGTATTACATGGATCCTTCTGGTGCACTATTACGGTGTATTCCACCCCATGAAGTTCCTTCGGTGATTGCCATGGCACATTCTACTCCCTCCGGTGGTCATTTTTCGATCGATTTTACTTACCGAAAAATTTTGCACAGTGGCTTATGGTGGCCCACTACGCAACGTGATATTGCTACTTCTATTAAAACGTGTGATGCCTGCCAACGCTCGGGACAACCTTTACAACGGCATCATTTTCCATTGCAGCATGTTGCTCCCCTTGAACCTTTTCAAAAGTGGGGCTTAGATTTCATTGGGCCTATTACACCTCCGGTTACGGTTACTCATCATCGATATATACTTGTACGGATTATGCGACTCGATGGGCCGAAGCTTGGGCTTTACGGTCCGCTACTACGACTTTGGTGGTTAAATGTTTGATGACTGATGTGTTCCCTTGGTTCGGTCTTCCCTTAGAGATTATTTTGGATCAGGGCACACATTTTGTTAATTCCTTACTACAAGCACTTACCCGCCATATTACTCTCCATATTACTCTTGTGCCAATGGTCTTTCTGAAAGTACCAATAAAACTCTACTTAACATGCTTAAGAAATTAGTTATGGAATGTCCGGAGCGTTGGGATCAATTCCTTCCTTCAATTCTGTGGGCATACCGCATTACGTACAAAGTGGCTACAAGGAATATGCCTTTTAAATTGGCATATGGGCTGGAGGCCATTGCACCCATGAAGTTGGTGGTACCTAGCCTCAGGGTGGCAATAGAACATAAGCTCTTACCGGAGGAATCTTTTCCTTTCCGGTTGGATGTGTTGCGGTCCTTGGACAAACAAAGCTGGGAAAGTTTTCTAATGCTGCATGAAGTCCAATTGCAACAAGCCAAGACACATGATCAGTTTCTCCACACTCCTGTTTTTACTAAACGACAATTAGTTCTATTCTATAATGCTAAATCTAATCGTTTGGCAGGCAAGTTCAAACTCTGGTGGTTTGGTCCTTACCGTATTGAATCGAAGGTTGGTCCTGCTACGTTCCGGTTATCCACGTTAACTGGTACCCTTCTCCCTAAGGTGATCAATGGATCGAAGCTTCATTCCTATTATCCCACGCCTTCTTCATCGTGCTGCTTTATCAGTATTTTATTCTCCGTCTAGGTTCTACCACTGTTCTGGCTCGATGTTCCTCTCCCGTCCACGTGTTCCGATTGATCGACTAACCGTAATATTTCTGTTTTCTTACCTAACCATGATTAGTAGCCACCTTATATGTCTAAGATTCTGTTAATGCGTGCATGTCGCCATTGTGTCTGTATATTTCCAACACTACGTGATAATTATGTTTCTTCCCGCATGTTCATTGAGTGTTTTTACTTAATCCCGCCCTCCCCTCTTTTTTTCACTATTGTGTCTGTGCGATTGCGTGTTCTGTGTTTCCTATTGTTTTCATGCTCTCGTACTTGCCATGGAAGCTTTGGCTAACATTGCTACCTTCCGTGCTTGCCTCGCTCCAGAATTGAGCGAGTTTCTGCGCATTCGTGGCCTTCTGGCATTCGCTGAACTGCCTTGGCATTCGGTAGAATTCCTTTCTTTGCGCAGATCATATCTGCCATTGCTTCTATGCCCGCTACTGAAACCTGCTGGCCGCTAGCTTGCCTTAACCCACGTGTAGTCGTCACCCTTACCACAATCGCTGAGGGATTCCATCTCCCTCAGGAGGGTCTTGTAGATGAACCTCTCTTGCCGATGTCCACTATGGAAGAGCTATTTCCACGCCACTCTTCCAACGAGTTCACCATACTTTATCGCCTTGAACCGGAGCGCACTCCACTCCAGTTTCTTGTCGCTGCCCTTAACCTCCAAAAACACACATATGGCATTTTTCTCGCCCCTTCTATTCTATGATCGACACCGCAATGAGAGAACCAGTTAATTTTGCTTCATTCTTTTTCCAGTGCATTCACTGGGAATGCCAGGCAATTTTTTGGCAATTGACCAAGAACGAGATACCTCGAACTCGCTTGCCACATCTACTGAACTTCCTCCTCACGTCGATTCAGGCAACGCAACCTCCTCCATTGAATACCCTTCTCTTCCATGAGGAGTCTGTACAAATGATGGAGGTTGACGAAGATGAGGATCTCCTGCAGTTCTTCAAAGGGAAGCGCCACAAACTGAGCCCTTCTCACAGTAAAGCACCATAGTCCTCAACCCTTCAGTTGCAGGACACTGCTTCATCTGCCCAGATTCTTTTTGCTCCACCATCCCCTAAAGACCAAGTTAATCTTGACACTGTTAATTGAAGAGATTCACCCTGATGATACGATCGTGTAGCCACACTCTCATGCACAAGAGCCAGCACCCGACATAGCCACGAAAACTGCACAACTTGCAGATAAAACACAACCGAAGGAGGAGATTGCTCAACTGGATGCCTCGTCTCTTGTGGTAACTCCTCTTGCTTCGCTCTCTTCATCTCAAAACCCACCTCTACTTCTGTCTCCATCAAAGGTGCCTTTGCCGCCTAGCCCCTTCCTCCGCATGTCATTCAGTAGCCCATCCTCTTCCTTCCTCCCCTGATTATTCCCCTCCCTCGTCGTCTGCCACCGTTTCTGCTAACCCCTCTCAGCCAATTAATCTCCACCTCTATCATACCTGATTCATTGGCCCAACTAGCTCAGATCGATAACAACCTCATTCATCGCTCCACCCATCTCCTCCATCATCTCCAAGTTGCCCAACAATCCCTCCGACAACAGTACCAATCCAAGGTGGATATGCCTGAAGCGGACATCGCACCACTTCAGGAAGAGGTGCTCACAGTCCAAGCCGAAGATAGTTCCCTCGAGAACAGATTCGAAGCCTTCAAGCTGAGTTGAATGAGAAGAATGCCATCATTGCAGCTCGCGATGATGAGATTAGTAAGTTGACTCACACTGTGATTGACAAAGAGGATGCCATGACTGCCTTGGGTAATCTATTAGAGACCACCTGTGATGATTTTGCTATAGTAGAACAAGAGGGTCAAGAGATGGCGGATTTAGCCTTACAAGCCGAGATAGAATTAAAGAAAGTCACTGAAGAGCTCTTTCAGAAAAGCCACTCTCTGGAAGAAGAAATTGGCCGCAATATTCAGTTGAAGAAGGATATCGAAGGCATCCAGAAAGAGCGGCAAGATTTTCATAAAACTATGCAGTTCCAGTCTCAAGAGCTCGAGTGCAGAGAAAAGAAACGGGGTATCCAAGCCGAGCGTTTATCGCGCATTGATGCCAAAATTGCAAATATGAAGCTAAGACGAGATGTAGTGCTTGGCACTGAGTTCTACCTTCAAGAAGCTTTTTTGTAGAGTCAAGCCGATGCCCTCCTTTCCCAAGTCATTGCTGCCAACTTCAAGAAGCTTTTTTGTAGAGTCAAGCCGATGCCCTCCTTTCCCAGCTCTGTGCGAACTGATGCACATCTGGTTGAACCGCAAATTTTGAAGGAAATGTTGGACTCCCTGAAGCAGAAAATAACACCCACCTTTAAATTAGTGCGATCTATGTATATCCAAGGAATCATTGATGATTCCTAACCCTTGTAATTTTCCCTGCTAGGTTCGAGTCCACCGTGCGTGCCAGTGTAAGCGATTGGAATATTATTTAGAAGAATCATTGTAATTAGAAAAGTCACGCATCGAAAGGGTGTAGCACAAATGTTGTATCATTTCTTTCTAATCAAGAGTATGCCCGAAAGAGATGACAAAGAATCGCCGGCCTGTTCGGTCTGGGTATGATCTGGAGTTGATTCTATTTAGAAGTTATATTAATTGTAGAATTGTTTGTAAGAGTTTGTATTCGAAGTTGAAGTAAATCAGGTACTGTGTTTATCTTTACCTTGCTGAAGAGAAGTGTAGCAATAATATTAAAGGGAGAGTGGAAGTGTCGTGTACATAATCATGGTGATCGTTAAGAATGCTATGTGCTGAAGTGCACTAGAATCTTCTGTAATTGCTGGAGTTAATTAATGAAGTTGATTGTCGGAAGTTAAGCAGTGAATTGGGGAAAATATATATAGGGCCTCTGATATATCATACCCTTGACCATCCCAAGAACCCACGAGTAAGAATAACTATAACTTTAACACCCCTTTTGTGAGATAGCAAGTGCTTACTGTGAAGCCTCAGCCCGAATGTAGGTAAGCTTTCTAAGCATTACCCATGGATCTCTCTCTCTCTCTCTCTCTCTCTCTCACACTCTCACACACACACACACACACACACACACGCACACGCACACGCACACGCACACGCACACGCACACGCACAAAACGGAAATAAGCATCGGAGTGCATGCATGATCTGCTGTCGTATACATTGCAGGACAATTGTTAAAGGTTGACTATGTGGACCCAAGCTTTGGCTAAGAATGTACATAATCAACAACGTTGACTCCATGTCTGTGTAAAAAACACGCAGACTATACTCTGTGTATAAAACATGTAGACTATACTCTGTGTATAAAACAAGTAGACTATGCTGCTCTAATCTCTTTATATGACTTGAAATGGATAGTCCATTTAATGTTACCAGCTCTTGCATATATCTAGCGTATTCAGTCCACTCATTGCCATATGAAGTACACGTGCGTCTTAAGTCTGAAGCAGCCACTTACTCATCCTTAGAGGCATGAAAGCCTTATCTGACGCTGAGATGTTCGAGCACTGAAGTCCGCTAAGATGGAATATCTGTCTCTAGAGAACTTCCAAATGTTTTCGTCCAAAATCATGTGGAGGTTGCTTTCCAGGGGATTCATACTGCTATTCCCGCAGAAATATTTGCCCATCTATCCTGTGCCTTTTCATCCATGCATACATGCTGAGTTTCTCGATAGTACAGTGGAACTGGATGGAATTCCTCGATTGCCTCTGAGAGCAATCCCAACTTTATATTTGCCTTCACATGATATGGCCTTAATAGTAAAGCTCAAATTTTCCAGATCTCTATGAAAGGAGTAAGCACACGTCGGTGAGAGCAACGTAGGTGCTTTTTGCATGAAAACATGATTAAGCGAAGCCATCTGCCACATTTCCGACAAATATACAATTACAAAAAAACTTGTCACTCGAATCGAGTAGTGATAAATGCCGCATTGCACGCCTGGTTCTCATGCTAATGCAGAGGTGAAAATATGTTGTTTTATTTAACGAATGCAGAGTTGATTTTTTACAGTAGTATTCCTTTGTGTCTATGCAGCAATTCTCAATCCACTTTGGTGTATTCCAGTAGTGCATGAGGAGATCGATAAATTCTGATAATTGTCCAAAACAATCCTTCCTCTAGGGCAAGTTCTCCTGCAGCCCGTGCTGCATAGATGTCTTCACAAATAGCTATAAGCCTGTAATCACAGATCATCAACTAAAATAAAAAATTTCCATATCTGTCACAACTTAAGTATTACTACAACGTTTGCAAGTTCCCTTTTTCTTTTTGGGCCATTCTTCATCATTAATATCACGCCTTCCATGCATAAATTATGTGTGGGATAGAATCCAAAAATGCATAGACTGATATAATAAACAACATGGATAAAGATCATAATAGTTAAAAATATGTTAGATAGAAATAAAAAATGCATAGACTGATATAAAAAACGAACATATATAAATAAAGAAAGCATTGATGGAGACACTGATGTTTTGTCACCATAACGGTTATACATAGGATCAAAGAGTCACATTGATAAGGAAGATGTGAACAGAGAAATACACGAGAACAAAATCAAGCATAACGAACTTATTGTGACAATAACAGACCTATCACAAGAAGGGAAGTTCTCGAAAGGTATCCGCATCCTTAAATCTGCACACTGCATTCGAATAAATCTCCCAACAGCAAGAACAAATGTTATATAGAGACTGGTAATGCTAAATTTGGATAATGTGTCTCCAATCAGACCCTCTATATCAAAAGAATTTTTTAGATGAGTAACATGTGATACAAACAAACATGATAACAACTGAGTTCTACCTAGAAATGTTCAGTCTTCACTTACGTGGTACCTCCTCTGAGACTATAATGGCGAATGGTCCATTCAAAGTCCCACAGCTTCCACTGTTTGAGCTATTACTTCGCAAGAAATTCCACCAGGACTGAGGCCCTTGAATCAAAGAGAGATTTCCAGATACTACCTCAGTCTGACAAACAAGTCAAAATTTGGATTAAGTAGCTTCTTCTTGAGAGTTCAATCAGAATACCTAGTATTTGAGATATTCCACCAAAGTCCATCTTCACTTACTGTTCCTTCAAGCATGTACACTTCTCCTGTACTTGAGATGCGGAAGTACTGTGGATGAAGGTTCGAAACTGATAAGCCAGTAGTATTGGTGCTTGCATCAAAATATACACTGACACTCGAGCTTTCATTAGTAAATAAAGCAAGTTCTTTTGTTTTAGGCCTTTGCCTATAGAAGCTCCATTCTGCTATGACGCTGAAATCATTCTGTATTGAATCAAGGAGGGCTTGAAGGGTTGGAGGTGGAACAAGCCATAGCCTATCAGCATTTGATTCGCAGCAAATCAGCTGTACGTCATCCAGATCATAGTCTTCAAGATGGGAATCACTGTTTGCCCCTGAGTCTGCAAGATCTTCCATCGAATATATAGTGCACAATGATGTATGATATAGATTGAACCTTCCATTTCTCGTATTGAGTTCTATTTGGACATGAACATCCAACACAGGATTTGCAAAATTGGTGGGATTCCCACTGCTATAAATCTGCAAAAAAAGTTTTATTTAAAAAAAAAAAAGAGTAAGTTCGGCCTAGGCAATGTTGATTTTTCATGAGCAATGTTGATTGAAATAAGTTTTTCGTAATATCTTGGGTAAAATTCGTCAAGGAATGTCTTACCAGCATCGGAGCCCAGATAATTAATATCAAAATCAGGAATGTGCAGATACCACTGAAGAATTTGGCCCAAATACCTCGTTTCTCTCCAAGTTGGTGCTTCTCTCGAGAAAGTTTGGCATCACATTTCACTATATACAGGCTAGCATAGATGTCCTCCAGCTGAAGAGTAAGAAATAGCAAGCTTCATTATCTATAAAAGAGATATATCTGGATTCCGATTCATCATTCAATTGAGCCAGCATTATTGCAAGGTGGGTAAATAGAAATATGAACATAAGGTTGCAAATGTGGCATATTATTTTAAGACAACAGTATGAAAGCAGCTATCACTATAAGAACTAAGTTTACAGCAAGCTGCAAGGTCATGGGAATTTTTGTGATGTATTCTGCACCGTTGTTTATTTTACTAAGTGAGAATGGAGCATGTTAGTAGAAATCTCAATTCAATTCGCTTGATGTGGAAAGTAACTTATCCTCATTAGAAGACACAAATTGGTGGGATTAATAAGTTATGGAGGAGGTACTGGCTATTTTGGCCATGTGTAATATTGTAGCTTGCATGGTGTTACTACATCCCAGATAGAAGTTTAGCATTTATGTGCAGTCAGGAAGTGAAATAGGTTTCAGATTCTCCAAAGATAGGGGTGTGATTGATAATTTTACGGAGTAAGATTGATAACCACAGTCACAACTCACAATAAGCTCTTCGTTGCAAACTATTTTTTGTTCCTTCCTTCCTTGCTCCCAAGGAAGCATTGCTAATTTTCTCATCATGAGCTCATGGATTTTCATATAGACTTTATGACTGAAGAAACAGAGCAAAACAGAGAAACCAATTATGTCTCTGAAAGCTGGAGAGCTAGATAGATATAGACACACAAATTTAATATTCTGGCATGCAGAGGCCCCTCTAAGTCAATGCCAAACATCATTCTTGCCTGTAATTGATGCTTAGAATTCAAAACACACAGTAAGAGGGTCCATGCTAAGCATCGACATTTGGAAATCATCTCATTCTCTACAAACATAACAATTTGGAGTGGAATGATTCAACTTCTCCAAGTGCAACAAAAGGGAGAAGCATTCTCAGCCTCAGCCTTAGATTTTTTAGCTTCAGCCTCAACCTTAGCCACTATTTGTGGAGTTTTCTGACCTTCAGCTTAAGCCACTTTGGTGGACATATTTTTGCCTTCAATCTCCATTTCCAGATGTGATTTTAGATCCGCCTGTTGAACAAGTCAAGGCAGAAGCCATGATGACAAACATTAAAGGATGGACATCAGACTCACATGTCAGCTCTTGAGCCAATACAGTCTCATCTCTAAGTCTGGAGCCTGATCCACCTCAAAGAGGCTAGTGTCCCATACCACCAGCCCCCCACCAAGACCAATTTGAGGCTCTGCCATGCAAGTCCAGACGTAGCAAATACATGTTACTGTTTAACATATTGCTGTTGTCATCTCAGGATGCATAAGTTGTACATGCCATCTATGAGCCTCCAACATCATGCTATACACCAAGATATTGTGGAGAAGCACCACTATCCACTTCTCCAAGTATGGATGAAGTAGATAGTTCATTGTAAAGGTGGAAGGTGCATTGATCAGGCCAAAGGGCAAGTCAAAAAACAAGTAATGCTTAGATTCCGAACCATGTCTGTAGCACAACAGATGCGTCTTGCTAGGGAATGGAAGGCTCCTCAGCTATGGGATGGTTGCTTGGAAGCTTGCCCCCAACCTGAAGGAGTGTATTGGAGGTCGCCTACCTGAGGGGCACTCTAGATGTTGGTTGCCCAATGCACTAAAGCTCCTACAGAGAAGACATTTGGTCTCCCGACAGAAGCACCTAGCGATATTTGGTCACTCTTTTCAATGGCATGCAAATATTTGGTCTCCCTAGAGAAGGGCACTATTTTGGTCTCCCTAGGGCAGGGAGGGCAACATTTTGACCTCCTTGGAGAATAGGCATGGCAAGGCAAGAAATTGGCTGCCCCAAAGCTCACATGCTCCCAACAAGTTGATCGCCCATGTTGCTTCGGGACACAAGCTTGTTGGTCTCTTTCTCTCTCTCTCTCTCTCTCTCTCTCTCTCTCTCTCTCTCTCTCAGATTGCTTTCCGTCACCTTGTGAGACGGAAGAAGCGGGCTTACCTGGCTCAGTTGGAGCGAGATTTATATCATATATTCTTGAGCAGGGACTCAAGAGAGGCATGGCGACTTTTTCATGAGCACTCCACTCCCCCAGCGATTACTTCACCTGATGTATGGGGTCAGTATGCGACATCGCTATATATGGTTCCTGGACAGGAACCCCTTCCGGGCCCTGCAGAGCCGTGCCCAGCCATGAGCACTTTCTTTACCCCTCGAATGGTACAGATGGCCATTGACAGGATGAGGACCGGGAGGGCATATGACCATGACGGTCTAGTGGCGGAGCATTTTATTCATGCTAGGGATATGTTGATGGAGGTTCTTGCAGTGTTGTTCAATCGTGCCATGTGTGAAGGGTTACCTGAGACTTGGACATTGTCTACTATTGTGCCTATCTTCAAGGCAGGGGATCCTATAGAGCCGGGAAACTATCGCACTATTATGGTTGGACACACATTGGCACGGTTGTATGCATCCATTCTTGAGAAGCACTTGAGTGATTGGGAAGAGGGTGAGGGTATGCGGGCAAAGGGTCAGGCAGGTTTCAAGAGGGGTTTCTCCACTCTTGATCATATTCTGACACTAAGAGCCATCATTGAAGAGGGAAGGTCACACGGGAAGTGAATTTATTGTAGCTTTGTGGACTTCCGCAAAGCATTTGACATGGTGCCGAGAGCTCGATTGATGCGCATACTACAGGAGATGGGGGTACCCATAGAGTTGATGTGGGGGATTATGGCTTTGTACAGATCAGTGGTGGGACGAGTTTGCACCCCAGAAGGGGTATTTGATTTAGTTCACTCTACTATTGGAGTGAAACAGGGCTGCCCACTGTCTCCTACTCTATTTGGTATGTATGTTGATGAGGTGTCTGAGTACATTGACAGAGAGGGTGATAGAGGGGCCGAGTTGGCAGGGACGTGGATCCCATTGTTGTTATATGCTGATGATATTGTTTTGATATCTGACTCACCGGAGGGTATGCAACGACACTTGGATGCTCTACACAGCTTTGCAGAGGATAGTGGTCTGTCTGGTAACCTTGGTAAAACCAAGGTTATGGTGTTTAACACCACACCGCAGTGGATCAGGAGATCAGCACTTTTCACATATGGGCAGGAGGTTGTGGAGTATACAGATGCATACACATATCTGGGGGTAGTATTCACTGGACCGAGATTTTCCTTGAGGAGAGCAGCAGAGACTAGACTGACTAGAGCATCTGCAGCTTTGGAAGGATTGGAGAGGATGTGCTCACAAGTTCAGCTTCAGGAACCAAGGACAAAGTTATGGCTCTTTGATACTTTGGTTGCCTCTACTATGCTATATGGGGTACAGGTTTGGGGACCTTCTATAGGTCAGGATGGGTGGAAAGTCATGTAGAGGCCCTTGGTATCTATGATCTCTAGGCTGATTAGAGCCAAGGCCTCCGTACCACATGATATCATTCGAGCGGAGCTAGCTTCTCCCCCTCGTGAGATTGAGGCACTCACTAGAGAAGTCTCCTTTGTACACAGCTTGTGGGACACTACCAGAGATAAATATACGAGGCTGGCCCTCGAGTCATCCAGAAAACTAGCTTTGCAGGGGATACATCATGCTGGTTTGCACAGATGACATCATGGTTTCAGACACGGTTTTACCATGTACAGGCTGCCTCCTTTCCAGTACTCTTTACAGACACCCCTGATGTACCTGACACGGGTGGAGATTACTAGACTCATTCGTCAGGATCTGATCCAGCTGGACACCAGGAGGACATGGATTGAGCCTACACAGGAGTTGGGTACGAAGATGGCTTTCTATAGAGAGCATCTTCTACACCTCACAATGGATGGGTTTGTGACTCGTCCTAGCTATATGGATACACACCTTTCCCATGCCTTGCATTGTGCCATTGGCCAGTTGCGCACATCCTCACATCAGCTTGAGATTGAGACTGACAGATTCAGAGGGGTACCAGTAGATAGCAGGATATGCCATCTATGTCACCTAGAGCCAGAGACAGAGCTACATTACATATGTAGCTATGTCTATGTCACCTAGAGCCAGAGACAGAGCTACATTACATATGCGCACATCCTCACATCAGCTTGAGATTGAGACTGGCAGATTCAGAGGGGTACCAGCAGATAGCAGGATATGCCGTCTATGTCACCTAGAGCCAGAGAGAGAGATACGGGGCCGTTTTCATTGTCTATTCAGAGAGGGTTTTGGGCCTCTATCTAGAGTCATGAGTTTTGAGGATCAGAGATGTCTTGGACTATATCTACTAGAGGTACCCAGACATAGAGACTCTCTACTAAGGAGAGCTGGAGGGAGACAGTCCCAGAGACATATTATGGATTTCTTTACACCAAACACTGGGCAGCTAGAGGAGCAGTCAGGAGAGCATCTAGTACAGAGCTCTATCCACACTCATACAGCCACTACTGGCACTCTCATAGACCGAGCAGTGGAGCTAGGGAGATCTAGACGACCGAGAGTGAGAGGTGCTTCACAATATCAACGGAGACTACAGCGGAGGATTCGAGCTGTACTTTTCAGACGCCCACAGTACATATGAGGATAGATCTCCAGCCTTGTATATCAGCACATCCCTCCTATGTATCAGCCCTTTGTTGTATTAGTCTTGGTGTTAGCCTTTTCCAGCTATTTTACATCTTTCATTTTCAATACCACTTCATTTGGTACTCAGATTTTGTATCAGATTCACCAGTTTTGTAACTTTTGGTCTCATAGGTCATTTTGGCCTTTTGAAGACGTAAATATACCATTTCATTTCATTTCATTTCTCTCTCTCTCTCTCTCTCTCTCTCTCTCTCTCTCTCTCTCTCTCTCTCTCTCTCTCTCTCTCTCTCTCTCTCTGGACATCAGAGACTGCTACCCAAAGCTCTTAGGGGGGCCAGAGAGATTAGGGCTTTATTGGAGACGGAGGACCAGCGCCCTCTAGGTCGTCTCTAGCTCTTAGGGGGGCCAGAGAGATTAGGGCTTTATTGGAGACGGAGGACCAGCGCCCTCTAGGCCGTGCATCACTTCTCCGGCAGCAGATGGAGATACACCTGCCCCCCAGACTTATATTACAGATTTTTCAGACCCACAACCACCCGAAGACCGAGCTCTACGCAGGGTGTCACATTACAGAGAGCAAAGGAGCTTAGATGACAGCGTCGACGATTGAGACCCCCACTCCGGAGAGCCCGTCCCCACCAGAGAGAGATTCAGCCGATTCACGCACGCCATGACATGGAGATACGGAGACGTTGGCAACGCACCCCTATCGATCTCGACGTGTAGAGCATTTTGAGGATCGCCACAATGTCTTATCCACCGATGCATTATATCCTACACCCACTCTAGGTATTTAGAGTGTTATGACACCACCGAGCTTCCCCTCCCTATGCATATCATATTTGTATCTCACCTATTGAGCATATAGAGTGCATACCCATAGCACCCCAGACCCTTGACTATCACATCCTCGACCCCTCCATTACCACTGGATGGAGCTAGTAGACACATGCATCTTCATGATTGTATTGCCCTCAGCATATAGACATGCATATACCCCCAAAGATAGGGCTCCATCAACCTTAGTATTTTAGCACACATGTTTGAGATTAGACTCTATTAGCTTTTTATGATTTTGTTTTATTTTTGTGACAGTCGGATGACATCCACATCATGTCTCTTATGTTTTGTCTCATAGGTCGACTTTGGCCTCTCATAGACATAAAAAAACTCTCTCTCTCTCTCTCTCTCTCTCTCTCTCTCTCTCTCTCTCTCTCTTTTTCGAAAGCAGTTAGGGTTCGCAGAAGCAGTTCGTCAGTTAGGGTTCGCGAGCATTCGACAATTAGGGTTCCCGAAGGTTAGAGTTCGCAGCAGGTCAGTCCTGAGTTAGGGTTCTCTGCAGTTAGGGCTCGCTGCAGTTCATCCGTCCACAATTAGGGTTCGGAGCAGCTCGTCAGTCCTTCAATCAGGTCAGGGTCTACCTTCTCTCTCTGACGCAGAAGGTCAGAGGATGGAGGGAGAAAGGAAACTTAGGGTTCATGAAGGGCCTTCAGTAGACTTTTTGCAAGCAGATTGGATCAGGGTTTCTTGAGCATACCGCCAGATTCGGGTTAGGCATCAGAGAATTGAAGTGGCTGGACATGGTTCTCGTCAGTTCGCCACATGCTCTCTTGAGGGTTTCTCTCATATAGTCTTCTGGAAAAGGTCATGAATATGGTTATTCAGTTCAAATCAGTTCAGGGGATTTGTCAAAGGGCACGACAGTGGTCTCAACATATACCATTTGCCATTTAGTGTGCTCTCTCTCTCTCTCTCTCTCTCTCTCTCTCTCTCTCTCTGAGAACCGGAATGGCTCCCATGGACCAGAGGGAAGTGGAAGAACTTATCTCTAAAGCCATCAAAGAGGCCAAAAAAGAGGCAGACCGCACCCTCAACATGAAGATACGAAAAATGATGGAGAAATTAAGAGGATTCGAAGAACAACTAAATGCTGAGGAACGAAAAATGATGGATAAATTCAGAAAAGACTCGAAGAACAAGTAAAGACCCTCACAGAAGAGCGAGACACTTGGAGGACAGCCTACGAACACCTCAAAGAAGAGGGGGACATCTCCAACGTAGAGACACTGAAAGAAGAAATAAAGAAGGAAATAAAAATGGAGGTAGAATCCACCCGAGAGTCCTAGTTAAAAGTAGTCCACAAAAAGGTTAAGAAGGAAGTCCATGAAGACGTGAAGAAGGAAGAGCTCACACGAGTTCAAGATAAACTCGAGGAGGAGAGACTTTGACACATCCGACGACTCCACGTTTGAATTACGGGTCTTCCAGAGGGAACATCACCGGAGGAAGACGCCACCGCAATCTGCCGTCGACTTGGATACGAGACCATGCCCTTCATAGGCGCATGGAGGGTGGAGAGGGATACATCCCGTTCGCAAGCACTAATCCTTCACATGAGCTCCGAAGAGACATGGGCTGCCATCTTTAGACGTCAATAAGTATTACGTGGACTACCTGGCGGCGCCCTTTACATGGACGAGGACCTCACGAGGATGCAGGTAGCACACCAACGCGCTTGCATGCCACAGATACTCCATGCGCGTCAAGAGGGGAGGAAGGCCTTTTACTGTGATGGTAAGGTCTTCATACACGGACTCCCTATCAAATAGGGCCACGCGGCCTATGAGACATCACCACAACAGGAGACACCACTCAAAGGAGCATTATGGAACTGCAAGGGAGCACTATGGACGTGACCAGACAGACTTGAGGAGATCCTCGAGACACATGACTTTGCTTGCATCACAGAGACGCACGAGAGCCCAGAGAGAGGGCTCCCTCATATAGCAAGCTTCCAGTGGGCATCCACATTCAGGACCATGATGCGAAAGAGTTCAGCACGAGGATCATGGTCCTGAATGAGCTATAGGATCAGATCCACATCATCAACCGAGACGAGGAGGCACGATACATGTGGGTACGCTTGGAGATAGCAGCAGAGAGGTGGATCTACATAGCCATTTGCTACTTCAGCCATCATGATTCAAAAGAGTTCAGCCATCATATTCAGACATGAGCTATAGGGTCGGATCCACATCATCAACCGAGATGAGGAGGCACGATACATGTGGGTACGCTTGGAGATAGCAGCAGAGAGGTGGATCTACATAGCCATTGAGGATCCCGAAACTCTGGACATGACCGGGAGGAGCCACCCAGAGATAGTGACTCACCCTACACTGCACTCTCGGACGAGATACTACACTATAGCACTCTGGGTGAGGTCTTCCTTATGGGGGACTTCAATGGACGCACATAGTCATGTCAGTGTGAGTCATGATATGGTGCAGTCACTGATCATGAGGAGCATAGGACCAGAGGAGACAGGGTCAGCCGAATATCTACAGACATGGGCCAAGACACCACAGGTTACGGAAGACACCCGCTCGAGCTCGGTAGTCGACACCATCTTGTTATGTACAACGGGATGCACATATGGTCGGGATTGGGCGGATTGACATGCTTTCCACGCGAGAGCACAGTCGACTACATCTTAGGTACCCTTTTTGGGGCATCGTTCATCACTTCACTTGGTATTGGTAGACGTCACCTCGTAGCTGATCACACTTTTATCATGCTCAAACTCTCATCTCCGCTTCCACTAGACCCTCTCCCGCCTAATGTGCCACGTACCACGATACACTTCACGAGCTAGCTCTCACATGTCTACATACACCATTTACACACACGCCTACTCTCACTAGATCCGCTCTCATCTTTGGACACACTCACCTCACAGATCACCACCATCCTATAAGACTCAGCTCTACACAATTTTCCCGACTACACACACACCCCCACCAAGCAGAGGATCCATGCCCCAAAACCGATGATATGATGATGAGTGTCAAGTGCTACAGAAGCAGCTATGAGCAGCAGAGCATACCAGGGAGATTACACACACACAAGCAGCGCGCAGCATGCAACTCCTGACCATAGTTACCGGAAACGGTGTTTCCGGGGTCCGGAAACGGATCGCGTTCCGTTTCCATTTGGAAATGCCGTTTCTGGCCTACATTTTTTTTTTGCTTTAGGTTTGTTGGGACTCACTTCTGACCTATTGTTTGCTTCTTGCTCACCACCAATCCTTTGCCTCTTCCACACCGTTTGTAGCTTGCTTCCTTTAGCAACCAAAGAGGGCTGCCCTTAGCAACCAAAGAGGGCTGCCTTTCCCAACCAAAGGCGAACCACATGTAACCCACGTAACAATATACACGTGCATTGTGACATATGTTAGATGTACATGTGTCATGTATGTGCTATAAAGCATGATGTAACATAATGTATTATGTAAATTGTGAATTTCTAATATCATATGAATCATGATATATGTATGTGTATGTGTGTGTGTATGTATGTATGTATGTATGTATGTATGTATGTATGCATGCATGCATGTATGTACTATGTATGTATGTATGTATGTATGTATGTGTATGTATGTATGTATGTATGTATCTATGTATGTATGTATGTATGTATGTATGCATGTATGTATGCATGTATGTATGTATGCATGTATGTATGTATGCATGTATGTATGTATGTATTACCGTTTCCTGTTTCCTACCGTTTCCAAATTTTTGGAAACTCTTGAAACTCCGTTTCCAACCGGTCCGAACCAAACGTTTCCAACCGTGCTGGTAACTATGCTCCTGACACATCGAAAGAGCCGAGAATGGGAGGACAGACAGTATTGGGACATTTATCACTTGCTTATGAGCCGAGATAGTGCAGTAGCATGGCGACACTTTAGAGAGAGGAGACAGAAGACACCCATTCAAGAGCCGGACACATGGCACAGATATATACCAGATTCCAAACCAACCACCCATCCCCAGGCCACAAAGCTCACGTTCTACCACCTCTCACTTCTTTACACCCCGGATGGTGAGTTGTGCGATCACTCACCTACAACATGGTAGAGCCCATGACCACTTCGGTCTATAGGAGGCATCTTATCTACGGGTGCACGATTCATAGTGGAAAGCAACGTTTTCGCAACGGCAACGACAACGGGTTAGCAACGGGTTAGCAACGAGGGCAACGTCTAGACCTAGGAGTTGCGATAAAGTTATTTATTTTTCAAAATTTTTATATTTTTTTTTCACATATTTTGGGTCCTATGATATGTAATAAGGTGGGATATGATTATATATACCATAAAATACTTATTACAATATAAGATATATCATAAATAATAGAGATTATCAATCTAACTTGAAAGTTGGAACTTGGTCGTGACTCGTGATTATATCATAACCCTCCACACAGCCTTAAGATTATATCAAATACAATTATCTCAAATACATCATCATTATATCAAAATTCAAATACAATCATAACATCAATAATCATAACATCATCATCTAGATTCTAGATTCTAATTTCTAACAACATAATGATCATAACACTTAACTTTCAAGTTTCTAGTTTCTAAGTAGTAAGTTCTAACTTCTAACTTTTAACAAATTACAATAAACATCATGATTTATAATATAAATGATAACACCTGGCATCATAGTACATACATGTCACATGATCATATCATCGTTCATAACTTCATACATCAAAATAAAACAATAGAGATCACTATGACAAATGATAAATCATAAATCATATGAATCATGACGCATGGCATAAATCATAAGTGGCAAATGATAAATATAAAGTCACGACTCACAAGTGAGTCATGATAAGTGTCCACTCAGCACTGTCATCACAATAGTAAATACATATCATGAAATACCAAATATCAAACATGAAATGTCAAAGCCTCAAATGTCAATAATCAAACTCTGTCACTCTGACATGGTGTCAGATGACAAATCATCACTCTCATCATCATCATCATCATCATCATCATCATCCCTAGTAGTAGTGGTATGTGGTCGCCTACTAGTGGATGCATCACCACTACCACTAGGTCCTCTGCGGCTCCGAGATGATCTAGTATCATGCTGAGGTAAGGTCAACTCATGGTACAGCATAGTATATAAGTCCAGATCCTCTGGAGGAATATCTGGAATATCTCTAACTTTCTCTATATCTACTGTGTCCACGTTGACCTCCCTCACATCTCCTGTATGTCCGCCGCTCTCCAAGAGACGCAAGTTGCAGTGGCAATAAACTAACCGCTCCAACTGCGCTGTAGATAATCTGTTCTTCTTTGTATGGAAGAGGGCCCATGTGCTCCAATTCCTTTCACAAGGACTTACGCTGCAGTCCTGTGAAAGAATACGAATAGCTAACTCTCTCTGCATTACAACATAATTCAAAAAATAATTAGTACATAAATCATAATACATATTTATCACATGTCACACAGTACACTAAAGACTTTTGACTTAGTACTTACCAATTGAGGAGCACTAGCACCATACATCTCCCACCATGATACTGACCGCAACTACCATGATACTGACCGCAACTGAGCAGATCTCAAACAAGCCGTATCCTTTCCAAAATGGCCACCACCATTTTGGAATACCAAGAGCTGTCTCTCCAACTGAAGTCGCAACTCTACATCAGCTGGATAAAGCCTATATACATATGTGTTCCATGCACTCAAGAGCTCCTCATCCACGATGGCCTGCTGAGATCTCCATAAGGGATGCAATAAGTGTGCCATCCCATGGATCGGGCGATGAAACCAATCCCATCGATCCCTCCACACACCCTTAAGCTGCTCAATCCTATAAACAAAGAAATTATAAATTTTAGAGACTAATTTTTAAGATAATAAGAATTTTAAGTGTCAAAAATTCAAAGTAATAAGTAATAACTTAATAAATACCTGTCCAATGTCAAATGTGGGCAACGTGAAAGGGACTCGCCAACTCGATCCATGAACTCATAGACGAGTCCCAATGTACTCCCCTCCATATCAACGATGCGAAGGACAGAATATAATGGATGTATGGCACGCACAAGTGCCTCTACATCCCTCCAAAATGAATCCGACAAGCATGTAATCCGTACAAAATCTGCTCTCGGGGTAGTGTGTCCATCCCAGGCAGTCCACTCTGTAGACACAACTGTCTGCATCAAAGCCTGCCGCACCCGAAGTAGTCTCTCCATCACTATGCACATGTAAGCAAATCTGGTCTTCGCAGGCTTTAGGATATCCAACTCACTGTATGATCTGAAAATAGCTAATAGTTTTGGTCTCTTTGTGAACAAAGAGACCACCTTATGGCAAGTGGAAAAAATAGAATGAATCCAAGGGATCTTTCCGAGATCCTCTATCAAAAGATCAATGCTATGTGCGGCACATGGGGTCCACACAATGGAGGGAAACTCTGCCTCTAACAATCTACCCATGGCCACACAATTACTTCCATTGTCGGTAATGACTTGCACAACATTCTTTTGACCGACATCCATAATAGCTTGGCGGATATGACCATATATAAACTGACCTGTGACACAAAAATTACACCAAATAAGCCATGTACATAGTACATAGTACATACTACATACATAATACATATATATAGCATATGCAAAATTCAAATGCGTATCTTAAAATTAAAACTTGAAATTTCACCTATACATACCTGTCACTGTAAGTCCAGCCTCTGATGCATCGATGGCGCGAAGGAACATAATGCCTTTGCAACAATGCACTAGTATGTTATATACATTCCTTTTCCCGATGTCTGTCCATCCATCGCACATAATAGTGCATCCATACTTCTCCCATGTGCTCATCATCGGCTCTAACTGCTTCTCCACTATATCTTTTGTTTTGCGTAGCTCACTAGTCCTCAACTCCTCATACGAAGGACCGCTCCATCGATATCCTAATGTGCTCACTAACTCCATGGCTTCCTTCCATGCGGGTGTGCGTGCAACATTAAAAGAGAGGCCACACTGTATGAAAAGCTTCATTATACCTTGTTTGGCCTCAAGCTCCCGCTGCCTCTGAAAACCCTCACGTACGGATGCCGAAGAAAGTGATCCTCTAGGTGCCTTCACCGGTGGCTGAGTGTCACCCTCAAGATCGACGGTATCATGTCCATGCTCATCATTCCCTCCACTAAAGGATCCCATATGAGTCTGATGTGCTGGAGCATCGTGTGGAGGAGGATCACTAGAGCTAATAGAGGTGGAGGTGGGCCGAGAGCTCTGTGGATACTTTCTAGCTTCCCTTTGAGCTACCCACTCAAGGAGCTCATCCTTGATATCAGCTCGCATAGGCGCATAGGCTGCTTGCATGCTGAAATGCCCAAGCCACTAAATTTGGCAAGGTGGGCTTTGATACGATCTGCCCCACCACCCCCTTTGTAACCACATAGGTTACATGTCCATCTCTCACTCCCACCCGATCCAAACTTCCCTTGGTTAGTCACGTACTTCCAACAATTTTGCTTTGGTTTAGGCATGGTGAGTCTCTCTCTCTCTCTCTCTCTCTCTCTCTCTCTCTCTCTCTCTCTCTCTCTCTCTCTCTCTCTCTCGCGGCTAACTCTTCAGGGCTCCCAGGTCTGTGCTCGCTGCAGGCTAGAACGCATCTAAAATGCCCTCTCCCGCGAGCCCGTTTCGGGCTCAAAGGAGGGGGCAAAAATTTTTGTCTGCAACGCAACGCGTTGCGTACGTCGCAACGCAACGCCGTTGCGTTGCGAACGTTGCAGACGCTACGCAACGCGTTGCGTTGCAACTATGGCACGATTCTAGCACCACTCATAGCCCACCTCTTCAACCGAGCACTGGTTGAGGGCTTCGTTGACTCATGGACCGAGCCTACCATAGTGCCCATACATAAGTCAGGCGATGTTATGGATCCAGCTACATACCGGACGATCATGATTGGCCCCACACTAGCCAAGCTATATGGGGCAGTACTAGAGACAGAATTGAGCACCCTCGCCGAGGGGAAGGGTATCAGAGCTCGAGGACGGGCACGATTTAGATGAGATTACTCTACCATAGACCACATCTTCACTTTGAGATGCTTGATCGACTAGGCTCGAGTGAGGAAACGGAGATTATATTGCTGCTTTGTGGACTTTTGCAAAGCCTT
This sequence comes from Ceratopteris richardii, assembly GCA_020310875.1. Lineage (NCBI taxonomy): Eukaryota > Viridiplantae > Streptophyta > Polypodiopsida > Polypodiales > Pteridaceae > Ceratopteris > Ceratopteris richardii. Next base: position 83,244,521 of record CM035444.1, read on the forward strand.
CGACACAGTCCCTAGGGAGAGACTCTTGAGATGCCTACTAGACATCGGAGCTCCAGAGGAGTTGATATGGGGGATCTACACCCTATATGAGAGAGTATCAGGTAGAGTGAGATGTCTGGGCGGCCTATCAGATTCACTTGCTAGCACCATCGAGGTGAAGCAAGGGTGCCCTCTCTTGCCCATACTTTTTGGGCTATACGTTGATGAGATAGTGGGCTTCATACAACACCAAGGAGGGGATGGCATTGAGGTACGAGGGACCATGGTCCATATTCTTTTATATGCTGATGATATGCTCTTGGTTTCAGAGTCTGCAGAGGGTCTACAACATCATTTACACGGTCTAGACGACTTCTGCACACATAGAGGACTATCAATGAATCTTGGTAAAACCAAGGTTCTGATCTTTCATACATCAGTGCAGGTGAGGAGACAGAGTTCTTTCGCAGCCGCAGGCGATCCATCGAGGTAGTCAGCTCATATGTATATCTAGGCCTGACGTTCACAGTGACCTCCAGGGCTTTCTCCATGTCTCGAGCAACTCGAGATCGAATCACATGAGGATATGCAGCATTAGCTTTGATGCAGAGATAGTGCCACCACGCATACTTTCAGAAGCCCCGCACAAAGGGGTGGCTCTTCGACACTTTGGTCACCCCAACACTTACGTATGGTGCAGCCATATGGGGGCCAGGGTTATCATCATCAGCATGGATAGTGGTGGAGAGACCACAGGTTCTCATGATTGCCAGACTCATCCGTAGCAAACCCTCGGTACCCCATGATATCGTAAGGGCAGAGTTTGCTGCACCACCGATGATAGTAGAGGCACTCTTCAGACAGTATGCTTATTACACAGGATCCAGGGCATGTATAGAGAGCGCATCACTTACAAAGGTTTCCAAGCATCACGAGACATGGCATTAGCGGGGGACACCTCCTCATGGTATGCACAGACATGAGATTGGCTGGCCCACCATGGACTTGACATAGACAGACTACCACCAGTACGTTATGACTCCCACGCCCCCACCTACTCGCTCTCCCACCAAGGAGGAATAGAATCATTCCTCAAGAAATATGGCATACATACATACAGAGGACATGGGTCAGCTCGAGAGATCCATTGCCACCAAAAATGCTCTATTATCGTAAGCATTTCCTAGAGATCTCAAATCGAGGCTTCATTGAGATCCCACGTTACATGGAGACATACCTAGCACACCACCTTAGTGTCTTCATTGGGCAGATTCGAGTTTCATCACATCGGCTCGAGATCGAGAGGTCTGGCCAGAGGAGTCCCCCAAGAGGAGAGGTGGTGCCCAGTTTGCCATACAAAGATAGAGAGTGAGGAGCATTTGATTACGAGATGCCCCACATACTTAGACCTACGAGCAAAGTTCCAGATTGAGGAGTCACTCCAGTTGTGCATGACCATAGGAGACCAGCGGAGAGTGGGTCGCTACATCACGACAGCATATGAGAGACGAGAGCAGATGTTATGGCGCACACATCACACAAAGGCAGGTACCCTTCGGACTATTACTGAGTTCTTTCGGTGACTTGAGCCACATCAGACAGACCAGCATTCGAGATGCATAGGGCTCACACTCGAGCAGGCAGCGGCATAGAGAGTGCGACGAAGATCACATACAACTAGGTATCGACGACCACGATTGCATCATGAGGATATCTCTCGCATGAGGATATCCCACGACCACATGATGGAGCATCGACGCACCACCACCACTTGGGTCGCCCTCTTGCAGGAGATGTTGAGTCCAACGCCGATGTACCATATGCTTCACTCTCCTCCACCCATCTGTACCTGTTAGGGTATACATATTCACTCCCACATGTCCCCATGTAGTAGGTGGCCATTATCTGCAGAGTCAGAGCCATGCTCCCCCAACGCACCACTACTTTATCTCCACTACTCCATCATTGCTAGGTACACCATCATCTTGCCGTTTTCAGCCTACATAGTTCTTTTCTGTAGTGAGTACTTTTCTTTTCATCGATACACAGAGATGACCATAGTTGTATATGGTTTTGTCTCATAGGCCAAGTTTGGCCTTTTGGCCTGTGTATGCATGCATGTATGCCCGTGTGTATGTATGCATGCATGCATGTTTGTATGTATGCATGTTTGTATGTATGCATGTGTTTGATGTGTATGTATGTATGTGTTAGACATAGGTCCAAGCTGGAATATATATAAGTGTGTGTGGGACAAGAGTTAAGGCTAGCCAAGGTCCCTAGCTCGGGGGATATCTTGAGGTACCTAAAGGGTAATGGGAATAAGTGTTGTGTCCACACTAGAGAATCTCAGATCATTGCTATTTTGGGTAGAAGAGGATATAAAGGATAGGAGGAGAGTAGCACATACACCATTTTTTTTTCACGTTTCTTTTATGAGACTCAGTCTCACATTTGGTATCAGAGCATGGTCTAGATTCTTGGGGCTTGGCATCAGAGAGAAGGAGAGGAATTTCGTGATTATTCTGTTAATTTGGGTATTAGGGGACAACGGCATCAAAGAGAAGAAGAGGAATTTCGTGATTATTCTTTTACTTTGGGTATTAGGGGAGAGCACCATGTGGCTCATTGTGGGATCTCCTCCATTTTCTTGCAAGGCGGCTGAACTCATCGAGAGTCAATTTGGAGGTATCGCAGAGCAAAAGAGGGTTTTGTATGTTGCCAATAGGGGATTGTAGTAACCACATAGCCGATGCTCACGCTTGCATCACACAATTACGGCGCCTTCTCGGGATGGAGGCATCTATAGTCAACTTAGCCTCTGCAGGCATCGATCTCGCAACTTCATAATGAGAAGGAACTCTTCTAACCTCACGAGAGTTGGAGAGACACAAGGGTCCAGCCTATGAATGCGATGGATGAGAGATTATCTACAGACATTGATGAGAGAGGTAGTTAGTATCAACTGCATTGTCCACGGTGCAGTGAGCTTTTGCTAATGGCAGAGAAGATGGATGTCAAGCACGAAGACCAGATCTTTGCTCAATTGCCCAGAACTATGGCCATTAGCATCCTAGCTTCATATACTATAGTCTACAATAGATAAGTGTACCGATGACGAGAATAATATATATATATATATATATATTTTTGGCGCTTTTTCTTCCCTCGAGGAGACATTCTCGACTGGCCAATGGAGATTGTATGTTTTTTTTAAATGGTGGTATTTTTTGTTCCCAATGATATTTGTTGTATCTCGAGCAGCATTACCAAGATGCAAACATAGCTCCACACATCCATTACCTTCACGTGTACTCTGAGAATGCATATGAAGATGCTCCAAATCAATGTTTTGTACGTTGATCATCAGCAAGATTGTAGGTTTGTGCTTGTAATGTTATGTACAAATACATTAGCTCCATTATGAAGAACAAAAGGTATATGACTCAAGGTCAGATTGAGTCCCTAATAGCATATGTAGATAAAGTGGAGAAGCTGAATCCAAAATTCTGCCACCAAAAAAAAGGCTTTACCATCGAAACCCTATCCCAACATGAGAGGAATGTGAATGCCGGGTTTCCTCTCTCACCCAAGTAACAACTGATCTTCCCTAACATCTCATTACGCAAATGAGAGGGAACAACTCGTGACACGTATGAAAGTCTATCTCAAAGTAACTCAATATTTGTATATAATGCTCGACTTTTAAATGCAGGATGCAATAAACTCGCAAATCCATGAATGGGTATATGCATCCATGTTTGTCTCCTCCATAGTTGTTAGCAACGTTTTAGCAACGTCCAGGGCAACGTGTTTCTAACGCGTTAGAAACGTAGCAACGTTTGGGCCTAGACGTTGCTAAAACGTTGCGAACATGATTTTTTTTTGGGGGTTCTTTTTTTAAATATTTTGGTACCCTAAGCTTCCTATATTTAATATATGATGAAGTGCATTGTTTTACACATATAAATATATATACACACATACACATTATGAATTAAAATTATATATGCGATATGTTGTATGTAGTATATATATTACACACATGCATACGTACATATACATACATACATACATGCATGCTTACATACATCTATCTATCTATCTATATATCTATCTATCTTCCTATCTATCTATCTATCTATCTATCTATCTATCTTTTTATCTATCTATCTTACATACATACATACATACCTACATACGTAAGTAGGTACGTACATATAAATAGATACAAAGATACTTGCATATTACATACATAAACACATACACATGCATATTTGTAATTATATACATACAAACATACATTTAAATTAATACCTACACAATTCAACATTCATGATATGGCTATAGATTATTGAGTATAGATTAGTCCCGACTCCCTACACAATTCAACATTCACAGTGATTTTTGTACTATTAACTAAGTAGTGAGATCAATCATCATAGAAGAGTACCCTTGGCTTTGAAGGGCAAAGGCCAAGGATGAAATTTTTGTCTAAGCTCTATAAGTACATTAGAAGGAGAACATTGGAAATCCAAAAAATTTGGATATCTCAAGGTGATAAGGCCCATACATAAAATCATACACAAATGAATCCCTACACTTTCTATGGATTTTCATGTCTTCCTTATTCTCCATGCTTTTTCATTGCATGTATTGGACATTTTGGATATGATTTGAAATATTTATTATCTCGCCTAAGAAAAATATAATTTTGGGTATTTTTTGGACTACCAAAAAAATAGCATGCAAAGCAACGCGTTGCGAACGTAGCAACGTTGCGAAGTTGCGGTTGCGAAGTTGCGAACCGTTCGCAACGCGTTGCGATGCAACTATGGTCTCCTCAATGTCACCTAATAAAGAAAGTCGCTTTTAAGTACTTGAAAATTATTAATTAAAGAATGCTTTTCAAGTTAGTAATTAACAAAATTTCTTACCTCAAGCACTTCATTAGCTTGCTCCACAATGACAAGAGTGGCTTCCTTAATATCATCTATGGCTCTCCTCATCATATGTATGAGCCCCAATGTGGCACCCTCACAATCTTTCATGCACAAAACCCGAGAGCAAACACAAGTGGGATGCGCCGTCTTAGGCGTCGAAGGCCGAATAAGGAAAAAATTTTTATTTTTCGTACGAGTACAAACGAATCAACTCATACACGTTCGAATACAAACTATGATAAGTGCATCCTTGTATTGCAACCATTTGTATTCATCCTCTAACATGGTAGCAAGATCGTTACTTTTCCCATCTACAAATACCTATTCTCTTCAAGTAAATACAGATTGCACCTTGAAATACAGCATTCAAGATAATGTATGTAATACAAATTGGTGTAGATATGTGTACTCCACAATTTCTCCATACGTGAACCAAGCTAGGTTTTTGTCAGTAGATACTTAGGAGGGAATTTACTTTCTAGATGACAGGAGACATCATTTCAAAGCTTGACCATTCCTATTATCAACTTTTGTATCCATACTTTGTCCATATGTGACCAAAGCAAGATTTTTATGTCAATATATACCTAGGAGGACGAATTCTTTTTGGAATTTGGATGCAAGGAAACAATGTTTCCAAGTTGAACCATTTCTTGGAAATGACTGAACCATTTCCTAGGGCCAAAATTACCTTTTCTGGGTGCTATGGCCCCTTCTTGTCCTTCTCATGGTATATCCAAGGTTCTTCCTCTACCACACATGGCCACCTATGTGCAAGGGAACATCTAGAGCTTCAAATGCCTAAATAAAGTGTGCTTGTAGAGCATTTGGGGAAGGAAGAGGTGCCAAGAGAGATATAGGTGAAAGAGACTTTTGAGATTTGTGAGAGAAGCTCTACATCAAGAAGTGGCTGGGACTTGGAAGTGACCACATATGTACCATTAGACTCTTGCAAGTGGGATAGTGGAAGGAGTGGTGCAAAGTATGAGGTGCGTTTAAAAGCACTTGGTGCACTCTTTTTTGTAAGTAGCCCACATTGATTTATCTCTTTTCATTCTACTTGACGTGGAATCCTTGTACCTTACAAACATAACACTCAGCGGATGTTCATGAAATCATCTCAACTAGAGAGAATCAAGCTATTATGAATGCCATGAAGTTCGATTGTGTTTACTAGTGAAGAATTGTTCTCCATCTATTTAAAGAAGTGATTATGTCTGAAGCCTTGATAGAGTGTAGCCACACATAGTATTGTCCCTAGGCTTAGCTAATTATTGACAATCTTTGTAACTTGGACACAAAGAATCATTTATCTTTGGCCTAATCTTTTTTGATCATTTGTCCATTTCGTTAGGGAAACTCTCCCAGACTTATCTCAAAATCTTAGTACTTATCCATATTTCACTTGCAGAGCTACTTGATCACATATCACCTCTATAGGTGAGACTTTCTCGGTTCTCCAATCAATTTCCAACGCTATGGCATGCGTGCGACTTCTAGTACATCAAGACATATGTAATTCAATAAAAAACTATAGTGTTCAAGGCAAAGACAAACTTGAAATTTGTAAGTTCGAGGGCTCCAACTTTCCTTTATAGAAGAATGAGATATGTGATATCTTGATTCAATGGAAAAATGGAGGCCATTAGGTGGTTCCCAAAAGAAACCTCTTAATATAGACAATGATGATTGGAAAGAGCTTGACCAAATGGTTAGGTTGACCATGCACTTTCACCGAGCAAACAATGTGTATTTTGATGTGTTAGACTAAGAGAATTTATAATAAGTGTGAAAGGATTTATGCAGTTTTACACTCTACATGCATGGCTTTAATTTTTTATCTTTGCTTTTCAATCAGCTTGCCTTGATATATTTTTATTGAATACCTTTCATAAGATAATTTAAGTGTATCATGGAGCATTGCTGTTAGGGATGTCTCAATCAAAGGTTTATAGCCAAGACTTAAGGGATTCATAGATCCCCGTCTAGGAAAACAATAAACAAGCAGCCACCAGAGATTTTAGATGGGCAGATACCCCTCATCTATCAGAAGAACCCCTAACCTAGTTACAAACAGACTTACTGGCTACCCAAACAGCTATAGGTGGCACAAACCCTATGCGGGATGCAAACAACTTTGCATTAAAGTAAGAGAAAAGGGGGAGGGGGTCATACCTATGACAGCTCTTAAAGCACATGACCACAAGTAAGGAAGAGAACCCAGGGACCATGGAGGTAGCAGACCATCAATCCAAAGAATGCAAACTCCCTAGCGTGCTCAGTTGAGCCACCCTGTGAAAAGCTTTTTCAATAAAGCCCAGTGATAATATGACATAACATCATACAACATGGAATAATGTTCCATGGATGAATCATGATAAGATATTGCCTATATGACAAAGGTGGTGTGATTTACATGTTTTTCTTGTTTACAGACCCAAACCCCTTTTTTTTGCGGTAGAAAACCATGACTCTTTTTAAAGTAGAGGGGTAAACCAATAACAATACACAGAGAAAGATGTCTAATTTCAACTAATATCGAAATTGCTCGATGTTACAAAACTGGGTCCATACTCTAATGTGCCATGCAAAAACTTAAAATGCCAAACGAACTCATGAAGTATATTCCTTTACGTCCATGTCATTTTCAGCATTTGTTTAATAGCAATCCTTCATATTTCTCCAATTCACTAACCAAATGAAGACATAAATTTTACCCAGACTTCTCCAATTTAATATTTAACCCTAGCTTCTGTCAACTTACATTATTAGCCATATGCTGCAATTCTATATTGATCAACAGTAAAACAATCATACTTCCCATCTATACAATATTCCTATGAAATCGATGGAAAGAGCTTAGGACAAACCTTGAGCCAATCGTACATTGTAAGAGAAGTAATACTGCAAGACCAATCCAAAATGCAGCGAAGCTCAAAAAGGAATGGTAATGCACGATATATCCGGAAGCAAATATGATTCATGTGTGACACCTTCCGAGTAAGAAATTGCTTATAGAGTGCTGTTTTATGAGGAAGGCCATATTTAATTTGCAATGCCTGCAGCGATAAAGAAAGGCCTTTGATCAAGCAAAATGTTCGCAGCAACAGAAGGCCATGCTGTTTTCCACTCATTTTCCAGCCATAATGAGTTACATGGTAGCCAAAAAGTCCCAGGTTGAACAAATAATAGCAAACTTTGCCGATTCCAAATGACCATAAGTATATGACTCTGTCCACAACAATGAGGAAAAACAGCGTCTGTAGCATACATATAGCAGCCCTAGCATTAGAATATACCTCAATTGAAGCACGCGCATTGAAGAGATCTTTATCTTCTTTTCTTTATTTTATTCCACTCACCATTAGGACAAATACATACTCTTTGGGGAATTGGCCATCAAGCTGGTAGACAGTCAGAAATTCAGGACTATTTTTTATGAAAGATTGATAGAAGATTGCTACAAGGAAAAATGCCAATAGATCACACGCAAAAATATAAGCATAGAGATCCACTTCTTTTTTTCCGCCCGCGATCACTGACAAAATAGGAAAAGGAAAAGAGATAGCTTCTACAAGTTCCTCATCCTTTGCTCTCTGTATTTCCCAAGCAACATCTTTTGCTGGAGTCAAAGATGTAGACTGATGGCTTCCAGGACAGGCTCTTTTTGATGCAACATAAATTGCTTCAAGAACAGCAATAACAGCACTTTCTTCGTGTTGACTACTCTCAATACTCTCTACCCGAATAATACTGACATTATGGTCCTCTTCGTCCAGCTGTGCTGTGCAAGTGCTATGATGCACTGCTCTAAGCAATTTATTGAAGTCTGACTCAATTTTCCTTGGTTGTATGCCATCTTGAGGCCACTCTTTGACCATCATGGCTACTTGCACGAAATGAGGTGGAGCTTCAGAACCATAAACTAGTGCTAAACAGTATCGGCCCAAGCTAATAATGATACCTTCAATGCACTCTTTGATTCTGAACATATAATAAGAAAACATAACTTTCCATGAGCACTTGGAAGCTTCACTGCTGTTCCTCTGCCTTTGTAATGTTACAGACATCCATTCACCATCACGTGCTTTTATTGAGCTTTGAATAAGTGTTGCCAGGTAGACAAGGAAGAGCGGGATCACACTACCAACAAATGAATCGACCACCACTGTTGTTGGAATTCCAATTCTTTCAAGCCATAACTTCCATGATGTTGTCGGAAGTTCGCTGTGATGAATTATTACTTGATTCATATACCGAAGCAAAATATTAACTTCAGTATATATCAACATGGCAAGCCAAAATTTCTGGCTTGGGCCTGGATTTATGAGAAGAGCATAAAGGAATAAAGAAACTGCATACACCATCATGAGAAGACTGAATTCCCATAAAAAAGCAATAAGGAAGAAGAAATAGCAAACAATGTCAATGTTTGACCTGATGGTGGAATAGCAAAAGAGATATAACACAGATAAGTGGTGCAACATTTCTAAGAACGCTTGTTTGTGAGAACTCCATCGAGAAACCTCCTGGTCTGTTTTATGGACCATGAAAGATCCATCTGTAGTCTCCTCTACACTCTTTTGACCATTATCATTGCTTTCCTCAGTAGCGGAGGTTTCATCATCACCAGACTCATTCTGATCAATGTTTAGAAATCCTGTTAGACTCTCCAGGGCTTTATTTCCTAGGGTCTGAACCTGAGCTACACCATCCCCTAAAATCTGTACACCGAATCGAACAGAAGATTCAGCAAATGAACTTTTCTTCTTTATAGCTGGAGGGTTTGAGATACTTGGTCCACAGCTTGAGCTGTGACTTTCTTCTATAATCTCAGAGCTAGGTGCTTCATTTTCCATGAGCTGATTATTGTCTTTGTTTGCTCGCAGTTCTGCAACCTTAGATGATAGTGGCTCCTCTCTGAGTGAACTTCTTGTATCACTAAAACTCATCCGTCTCCTAAGAGTACCATCTGTCCTTGAAGGGGGTAAGTTTGAATCAGAACTTGATAAATGAAAACATCCAGTTTCTGCCACTTTTGAAGGATCATTAAGGTGACCTACTAGTTCCCTTTCTTTCAATTTTCCCTTAGAATTCAACACATCCATATCCAAATGAACATTTAACATCTCTGCTTTCATTTTTTCCACTTGAAGTCGCCTCTGTTGCTTCATTTCTTCCATCTTGCGGATGCCCTGCAGCTGTTCTGTTTTCCATGCTGCTTTGGCTTCTTGAGCTCGCAACTTTGCATCCATATCCTCTGCCTCAAGGTACCTGAGCACTTGTTCAAATTCTTTTGTACGAAAGATTGCAGATTGGATAAGTACCACGAAAAATATAGTAATATCAATTACTATTGTCTGTGATGTTATGTCAAGTCCATAAGCCAGTTTCACAAGTCCAATCATGTCAAAAATGCTTTTCCCATCACTGCTGCTATCACCTAGATAGGGAGCTTGATAAACCAGCGAAAGTATGATAAGCACAAAATTATATATCTGCAAATAGCCAAAGATTCTGTTTCTGGTCTTCAATATGTTGTGTCTCATTCGGAAAAAGATCAAGGCAAATGCAAGATAACCCAAATGCAATACATCATACTCAAAAGTTCCTGTGATGAATACCAGAAGTAGTACTATATCCAGAAAATGCAAATAAACAAAGAATCTAAGTCTGTCTAGCCAGGTCCACTGGCCCTTGGTCTCATAAGTTATTTCTTTCCAAGCCAGTTTGTCACTGGGTGGGAGGATAACTTCGTGAAATGAAGAGGTATCAGCATTTCCAGCTCTTATATTTGATCGCAACTTCATACAGCAGAAAAGGAATGCTATAAAATATGCTACAATTGTTTGCCAATCATCAACCACGATACCTGCATGAAATTAATACGTGCACCATGAGATAAGACCTTTATAATTCTAATCTAATACACTGCGATGTGTCTAGCTAGATGAAGGTTTGAATCACATCCCTGCAGACTGCAAACCTCTGACGATGACCATTTTTTATGCAATATGCAACCGAAAATATTGCCAGAAGGGAACAGATTTTATGATACACAGAAGCAAAATAGACCATACCCAACCAGCATTTTCTGCAGTAGGCTGAGTCGGTTTGAAAATCTGACCAGCATGTATGGCAGCGAGTGTTATGCTCTTTAAGCAAATCAGCAACATTCCAGCTTGGTGGACCACTTGCATACAAAAGATACTCAATCACAAGAATGGAAGAGGAAGCTATGACAATGTAAGGCCACACTGCTTTCAAATATTTTCTGTTCAGAAGCATACAAAGAGCTAGGACTGCTGCATAAATTAGAGAGATAATGTTCAGGACAGCGAAGCTTGCAAATAGCAGCATAAGCATGCAGATTTCTGTTCCTAGCAGATCAAAGAAATTCTCTACTAAGTGCTTAGCATAGATGCTCAAAGTTCTCAACTGAGCTTGGTATCTCTCTCTTCTCAGAGCAAGCATGACCATTTTGCTCCATTGTCGAGTCTTCCGTGAACTAGGTGATCGTACCATTATAAAATCAACAGCATTATGTCTGACTCCAGGTGATATAGCAGAAAGATTGCTCTCTGAAGAAACTGCTGAAGGAAAACTTTGTGTCCTCCGTAGTCCTTCAACAGACGTATGTGGGAGAATGCTTGATCCCTCAGGTAGCACATCACTATCTATAGAGCCCCCAGACTCTGGCCCATCCAAAAGAGGTTGCCTTTCCTGGACAGTCTCGTTATATCTTCGTGGATACGGAACAAAAAGACAACATGGTTCGTCATATTTTCCACTATTCTGAAGAGAAGCTGGCAGTTGCTTCAACCAACATAAAGCACTATAGCGAAGAATACAAGAAGCAAATACCAGCACTCTGCTTCGGAACCCTGCCTCAAGTCCCCAAAATCCATCCGCAAAAACCCGAAATCCAAACCATTGGCAGAAAGGACCATGCGCCTGCTCTGGAAATAATTGCAGTTTCTGGCCCAGCATTTGATATAAAAATTCTGCTGTTGATAACAATGCTGTATAGGAAGAGAGGACCTGACCAGGAAGCTTTGAAGTTTTTGGCATCATAGAGCTTCCCACAAGCATTAACAGATACACGAATCCTGTAACACCAATTGGTGACATACTTGCATAAAATGCTGCAACCAACAAGAGTTTGCTGCTATGCAATATGAAAAACCGCCTGATTAATGCTATGAAGCCATAAAAAGCATTGATATGATCACCATTACTGGAATCCAGACCTTCAAACTTCTGGGCTCTGTCATATCGAAATAGCTGCATGACAATCAGGATTAATAGAGAATCCCATAAATGGCCTATAAAGGATGCCTCAGGTCTGAAGCCTAGATATAGATTCACACTGATCATCTTTTCGAGTTTTTTCTCCACAACTGGGAATCCAGCTAGAGTATAATGAATGGCAAATACTATGACAGAATACACATATAGAGGTGCCCACAACCGCTTCCGTGTTTCCCCAATAATCTGACGGCCAGTGACCCAAAATAATAGCAAGACAAAATAGCCAAATGAGATGCAGTTCGGCCCAAGCGTGTAAACAACAAGTAGCACTGCTGAAATTGCAATAAGAGTGCCAAATGACCGATATATAATATGGACAGCTTCACCAATATCTGAAATTCTTCTTAAAATCCATGTCACTGCACCAATATGCAGAAATTATTAGGAATGTGAAGCATAGACTGCCTTATTATCTTCTGCACTTCTCATTGACTTCCCTCTCTTAATTAAATCTCTCATGCTTCTGTTCCTTTTGCATTTTTGTCCTGGTCATCTTACTTTTATGTTTGTATGTTTCTTTATTGTTGTTCATGATGATGATAGAGTGTGCGTGCATGTGTGTGTGTGAGTGTGTGTGTGTGTGTGTGTATGTGTGTGTGTGTGTGTGTGTGTGTGTGTGTGTGTGTGTGTGTGTGTGTGTGTGTGTGTGTGTGTGTGTGTGTGTGTGTGTGCGCGCGCGCGATGCTTCTGATATGGGATTCAAATGGAGGGTTTTTCTGTTTGGTGTTGTGACAATTTTTACATTACCGGCTCCAGCCATTGCTTGTCACAGATGCAGATAAAACTCTTTATGTTTCCTGCCCCTTTGTCAAATTAGAATCATGTGCAATCCACAAAAGGTTTGTGCTAAGGGGTCAAGTAATCAATTCTCATTTGTTCCTTCCATGCATCACAAGAACAGAGTACCCATACATTTTCCTTGTGGCCCTTGTGTTGAAGAACTCTTTATATTCTCTCTCTTTCTTAAGGTATCCTGTCTGTCCTCATCTCTTGTAACTACTCCCATTTGATCTTCATATGGACTAAAGTCAGAAATCGCTTGTATAGCTTTCTTCTGGTGCACATATTTCTCTTGATTTTCATGCCAAACACCTAATATACCAGATTCTTACTGTTATTAGTAACTCAGGCTTTCTTGAAATGTTTCAGATTAACATATATATCAGGATGAATCCAAGTAATTCCACATTAACATGAAAAGTTTCACATTAAGAATTCAAACAAGTACTTAGCTAGGATGTGTTCTCGTAAGTATTTTTGTATGGGAATTTGTTGTCTTTGACTCAATACATTTACATTCACCACATGTGGTATGTTCTATGCATAGTTGCACTCCTCCGACGGACCAATAAAGACGTACGACTGTCCTGTCCAGTACAATCCAGTACAATCCAGTACAAACTCGTACGCTATGTAAGATGGCAAATCTGGCGACCAATTTCCACTTAAAATATATAGAGTACTTTTGTACATTTTCTTATGTCTTATGCTTAGTCTTCTCTTTAATGACTAGTGACTCATGAGCATTATCGTGAAATAGGAATCTTGATACATTATGTCTACTAGTACTCATGAGATGTTCTCTAAAATCTGAATTTTCTTTAATCTTGAATGTCTTTGTGAAATTTAAATTATAGCATATGCGTTAAGATCAGAATCTTGTAAGTTTTGAATCTTGATTCTTGAATTTAGAATACAATACATGCACATGTTCATGTATATGTACATGATCGTACGTATCGTACATGTAACCCAAAATTTACTAGTATGGTCTCATACCATACATGAACCGTACAAGACGCATTGTACATGACTAGACGTGACTATTATGGTTCTATGCACATTAAACATGAATATAAAGAGGTAAAAATATGCTTTACAGTTACAAATGATAATATGTTTCTTACATTCTGGGATGTAGATGAACAGATGTTTATCAAATGTATTTTACATTACTTTCTGTGTCGTTTTTCTTTGACTTTGGCTGTTATGTGTGAATTAGAAGCCAACATCGGCAAGAGACCCTAGCCACTAGAGGAAGGGATGGGGGGAGGGGAGAAAAGCCATGCAGGCAGCAGGCAGTCGGCAGCTCCAATGGCTAGTATCACCCTCAAGGGTAAAGAAGGGGCCTTTCTTCCAGAGTTGAAGAAAGGCAAGCCTGCGCCGAGTCCTGCCATCCGAATCACCCTCGAGATGGTCCAGCTGCCCCCCCCAGAGTGTGGATCAGCTCAAGCCAAAAGTCCCGAAAGGTCTCGACAGGAGGGATGATGTGCCGCTTGAAGATACACCGGCACCACGCTCTCCATATAAACACGTGGCAAGGCTACTGATTAGCTCCAGCTTCCCATAGAGTTCTTCATCACCACTCCATGTGGAGATGCTGAGATTGTGAGTGGTGTCAATCTGCCCATTTTTAATCGACAAAATCTTACTATCGGCCGAATGCTCCTAGTTGAGGGCCGGACAAAAAAGAGATCCCCAAACGACCGCGCCTCAAAAAATGGGCTGACAACCCTCCATCCAAGTCAGATGTCTCAAGATCCATCGCCAGGCCTCCTATGCAAGTTAGCAATCCCAAAGACAATGACACTCTCACTCAGTGTGATAGCTACAATCGGTGCAATCCGGAGGTCGACCCCCATAACTCAGCCAGGTGCTGACAACAATACTCATGTGGGAAACCCACCACTCGAAAAGAACAATCGGTCAAGGCTGCTGGCTACCCAAATGCACCGCCGCAAAGAAGAAAGGATCTCCTTTGAAATGCAATGCAGCCGTTAGGCCTCAGCCGCAGCAGGGTTGGCATGGTAATGCGACGGGACAATCCTCCACCCCAGCCTGCAGAATACTGGAAGAAGGTAATAGTGGGGCTCCTCAGAGGAGAGTAAGGATCACGCCACTATTACTCCCTAGGATCCCACTGAAGGCGGACAACGGCTTGGCCTCCCTAACCCAGAGGCACCAAGCACGATGAGCCGGAATCTCCTCAAGCTCCAGATTTGTGTGCCAATCACGACTACGATGCCCACCACCAGAGTCTGCTGAAAAGTGCCATCGCCAATGATCCGGGAGCCTCAGGTTTGCTAATCATCCGACGCTCCTCGGCAATCTCAAAGAAGAGAGTGCCATCTTGAGTAAAGCCCAGAGAAACAATCAAAACCTCTGTTTGAGTGAAGGCCCCCAACCAAGCCGTCAAGGGCGAGTGTTCAATCTAGGTCCCTAGTCCCTCAAAATAGCGGCCTCAATATCCCAGAGCATCTGAGGCACACCTCGCATCCCCATACAACGGTCCTACTACGCCTTCGTGAGTCTCCTCAAATAGATCAAGTTGACCAAGCTACGCCCAAGACTCGTGGCAAACTCCCCCAAAGAAACATGAGGTCTTGAGCGAATCATGATCCTCTCTCCATGCGAAAAGAGGATTCCAGCTAATGGGCTGACGGAGCTGCTGCTCAATACACGAGGGAGAAAACTGCATAAATACTGCAAGCAAAACATTCCTTAATCAGCCTCGAGAATCTTGTGCGCCTCATCTCAGAGAAGATCTATATGATATATCATATGAGGCTGCCACGACCCACCAATAGCAGGCGCAAATAGGCCCGTCTCTGTCGATGAAAGTCCTTCCACAGCTCATGACCAATATGATATGAAAGTCCTCATGACCAAGAAATAAGCCGCGAACAACAAACTTGCCGAGCACGGCTCAGCTTTGGCAAGCCCGATCAATAATCTCAAGGCGACGTGCAAAGCAACCTTATAGCCAAAGCGGGGCTGCCATCCCCCCAAGACCAAAGAAAGCTCCTCATTAGCCGCTGAATCTAGCTAACACAGGAGCTCAGAAAGATCCAGCAGGAAGTGACATACCACATCACAGCCAGAAGTACCTATTTTTTCCATCTACCATAAAGGGGTCTTTTTGTCCACAAAGAGGCCAAAACTATGAGCTATTTTCAAATCATTAAGTGAGTTGGATATGCTAAAGCCTACAAAGACCAGATTTGCTTACATATGCATTGTGATTGAGAGACTACTTTGGGTGCGGCAAGCTTGATGCAACTGTTGTATCTACAAAGTGGACTACATGGGATAGACACACTACCCCCAAGCAGATTTTGTATGGATCACGTGTTTGTCACATGCTTTTTGGAAGGATGTAGAGGCACTTGTGCACGCCATACATCCATTATATTCTATTCTTCGCATAGGTGATATGGAGAGAAGTACACTAGGACTCGTCTACGAGTTCACGGAGTGGGTTGGCGAGTCCCTTTCAAGTTGCCCATACTTAACATTGGACAGGTATTTACTAAGTTATGACGTATTACTTTGAAATTTTAACATTAAAAGCTCTTCTTATCTTAAAAATTACTCTCTAAACATCTATAAATTCTTTGTCTATAGGATTGACCAAATGAAAGCTGTATGAAGGGATCGATGGGATTGGCTTCATCGCTTGATCCATGCGATGGTACACTACTTGCATCCCTTATGGAGATCCCACCCGTCCATCATCTATTAGGAGCTCTTGAGTGCATGGAACACATATATATAGGCTTTATCCATATGATGTAGAGTTGTGTCTTCAGTTGGAGAGAGAGCTCTTGATATTCCAAAATGTTGGTGGCAATTTTGGAAAGGATACATCTTGCTTGAGATCTCCTTAGTTGTGGCGAGTATCGTGGTAGGAGATGTATGGTGCCAACACTCCTCAATTGGCAAATAAAAAATGCTCAGTGTGGCATGTGCTAGATAAGTATTAAAATTTATGTACGCATAATTTTTTGAAATATGTTATATGAAAGGAATTGGATCATATGGGCCCTCTTCCATACAAAGAAGAGGAATACATTATCTATAGCACAGTTAAGAGCAGTTAATTTATTGCCATTGTAATTTGCATCTCTTGGAGAGGGGCAGCCATACACGTGGGATTACTTATGGATGCATGGTTGATGTGCTTTTTCAATAGAGTTTGCTAATTGAACCTTTCAATTCTAGCAATATCCAAAGCTGAAGTGTATGCTTTATACTTCAATGATAAATCAATGTGAAATAACTGAAAGTGATGGCAAACAATTATTGATATCAAACATAACTTGAAAAATGTACTTAGCTCCATCATAAGCTACCTCCTTCCCTTGGTATTTTAAGAAGAGCCATCTTCTTTTTCAAATGAAACAAGTCTAAATAAGATATGGCTTCATAAGAAAATCATAGCTCCATATGATTCCATGCTCTCGTTGATAGTCCGTTTGTCTCCTATGTGAGTGGCCTCTATTTGAATCTTGGCAATAGCTCTATGCCTCTCTTTTCGCAACCTTCCATGGCACTAGGATGTGTTCTAAACTTTTGCAGCCCATCACCTCATTTTGCAATCCATATAACTTATCCAATCCAATTATATGTGTATTGTGTAATGGCGAAAGGGCTAATTTAGATGAAAAGCGTATACAAAAGATAGCCATAAAATGACATGTCCAATTTTGCAAAATAATTCTAAGCATAAAACATAATTCTATCTATAGTGCATGATGATGCAAAATTTTGTTACCGCTATGTATGCATGAAACTAAAATCACTATGTACATCTGATGTGCTAATTTCTGGATGCAAGATCCTGAGAGGAGTGAGCTGAGAAGACATATGCTTCCATGTGATGCAAAAGCCCTAGCTTTCTCATATTTGTCTTTGTAGAATGGTCCTTGCTTGGTCAAATCATCGTTAGCCTTCCGTAATCTCGGTATTTCCTGCTTGTGATGTGTCACCTTAATCAACTTGGACTTCAAATTTCTCTTTTCTTCCTCTAGGTGCAGCATCTGCTCTCTAAGCTTTTTGAGGTACCTCTCAAGCGTCTATACAAGTGCCTTCATGGTAGTGATACATCTTTTGTATTCCTCGAAAGCATCTAGTTGTTTCTCAAAAGTAGCTTCTCCATGGGAACATATTTGTGCCATGTGTTGGAGAGTTTCAGCAGCCATGTTGATGGGTAGGGTGTTTGGAGGAAGTGGAGGTGAAGGTGCTATGTTTGGTGTGGATGTAGGAGTAGAGCGTGGTGTAGTGGGCGATGGACAGGTGATGTGGGGTGTAGATGGAGATGTTTGGGTTGGGAGAGTAGTGGATGTAAATACTATAGGTATAGGTGGCACTAGAGCTGGAGTTGGTGGTGAAGATGGAGATAGATGCGGAGATGAAGCTCCATGGTGATCCATACTGCCTAGAGCAGTGTTGGGTTGCGGAGATGGAGAAGTGGGTAGTGGAGATGGAGGAGTGGGTTTTGGAGATGGAGGAGGTGGTTGTACAAGACTACAAGTGAAGTTGTAGAGCTTGGAGTGATAGTGGTATGCATAGATGACATTGTAGGAGGGGTTTTATGTGCAACATTGGAAGTAAAAACTGAGATAAGAGTGGAAAAAACTTGTTGCTTACCCAATGCTCCATATCCTTGGTTTGGCAAGGGAAGTGCATCCAATTATGCTCGTGAACCAGGTATCACCTAGGCTCGTTTCCTGTAAGGCATCATCATCTTCGACTTGCGTAGCATATAGCCTTGTGATTCCTTGCCTTTCACTTTATGTTTCTAAGTAACCAGAATAGTCGGAGGGATATGAGGATACTGTGTGGGAAGAGTTCGTAACCACGTGAAGAGGCAAGAAGAACAAGCATGGAATTTACTTGCCCCTCTTTTTGACAACTTCGACCCATCCATCTTTTTTTATCTCAAGTTCGCTCTCAACCACCTCCATGCACTCTTTCTTGATGGTCGCCCGGATATGGTCTAGCAGTGGGGCGATCTTCCCCTCCTCTCGTATGTTGTCCGGCTTTGTCCTCGTTTCTGTAAGTCTAGTGTACAATTCCTCCTGATCTCATGAGTGTTGCTTACGGATAAGGAGAAGCTTCTCCCAGAGGGACAGGTTCTCCTTCTCCAAGGCTGCTACCTTGGCTTCGAGGTCGACCAGTTTGGAGGTGACCCCGTTCAGTCTCGAATCCCCTTCTTTCTTATGTTTCCCTATGAACTCTCAGAGGGTATGCTCTAAAGTGGCCAGTTGTTCCTCCAACTTGGGAGCCATGTAGAGAGAGAGAGAGAGAGACAAAGAGAGAGAGAGAGTTTAGGTTGTAGCTTTTAGTTTGTATGGGGCTAGGGCTAGGGCTGGGGTTGGGGTTGGGGTTGGGGTTGGGGCTGGGGCAAGGGCTAGGGCTAGGGCTAGGGCTAGCGGTAGGCGTAGGGATAGGGCTAGGGTTAGGATAAGGGTTTCAGGTCAGGATTAGGGTTAGGGTTTGAGATCACGATTAGGGTTAGGGTTAGGGATTAAGGGAGGAGCATGGGGGAGGAGACATCATACTCACCTCCGAGCTATAGGGTCAAGACTGACCCACACTGAAAGAGGGAGCCTGCACCCAAGCGGATGGCCATCCCCTCAACGTGTGGTGTCCTACCCCACCATATCCGCATTGTAAAGGTGTGCGGAGGACTCCACTAACAAGAACCCAAGAGCCTTATGAAAGGAATGAATAAGGGGTCCTACTTATAGACTCTCTTAAGGAGGTGGATCAATCCACACTTTGGTGCACACTTTAGACTTGGAAGGACACTATAACTACAAACCATCTTGAGACCTTTGGGTTTGGTCCCCAGCCACTTCCTGGACCAAAACCAAGGAACCAACCTTCGATGTCCTAATTGACATTCAATTATATTGACTCCCGCTCATGCCATCACTTAGTCACTGAACTCAACAAGAAACTCCACTAGGCTTCCTAGTCATCTCATCAAAACCATCACATATTCTGGTGGAATATCACAAGTAAATCCTTCAAGCTCCCAATATTCTCCTAAGGTGTCAACAAATCATCTTGGCTCATTCACTTCTCCAAGCGGCTCATGTGTTATCATAGTGTTGTGACCCTTCAAGGCAAATCAGGCTCGTTGGCTAGCCCTCGATTCTTCTAAGAACCTAGATCTCCTCCTCAGGCATCACCAAATCATCTTGCATAAACCACTACTCATGGTTGTTTCTTAACGCGTCAGGAACACTATGCTAACATGACTAACCTCCGTTTCTGATGGCATTGTTTCTCATGTGTAGCCAATGGGAGGATTGCACAATTTATTTTTTTTTTATGCCAAAAACCCGACGCAGGTCTAGTTTGGGGATCATTCTTCATTTCGGTATTTTGCAGGAGCAGGTGCCAGCACTCTCGTGAGGGTCTAGGGCCACAGCACTAAGCTTCCAAGCCTCAATCCTAAAGGTAAGCACTCACGAGTCACTCTGCAAGCCTCCTATCTTGAAAGTCTTGCGCTTGGCTGATAGAGAAGGGGCCACTATGGGTCTCATTTATAAACTTACAAATAGAATGATTGAGAGTATTTCTTCTATAGAGAGCATTGATTCAGCAAGACTTGAAGAAGTTAAAAATTTATGTGTTGAAAGGTGGAATATGTTACATTGACCTCTTCATGCAACAACATATATGCTTCACCCTATTTGGAAGAGTAAATCTCCACAATTGGATCCAAAGATGCATGCGAGTTGGATTGATCTCATTGAAACATATATATGTGGTGATATAAAAAAGCAAGGAGTCTTAATTGATGAAATGGACATGTATAAGTCTATGGAAGGTTTATTTGCACGGCCTATTGCAAAAGATGAAAGCAGAGTGCACAATGTTGTGAAATGCTCGGAAACATTTGGGGCAAGGGTGCCGAATTTGCAAAAATTGGCTCTTCGTGTGCTTTCTCAAGGGTCTTGTGCTTCCCCTTGTGAAAGGAATTCGAGTACCTTTTCTTTGATACATACAAAGAGGAGAAATAAATTGCAGCCAAGAAATGTTGAAAAGCTGGTTTAAATTCATACGAATTAACGTCTTGTATGCAAAATCAAAGAAAGAGGATTTCAAAAAATGGAAGTGACATTAGAAATGATAGAGAAAGAAGAGGATGATAGTAGACTTCTTGCATTGCAAGAAGAACATGATGGTGAGATCCCTTTTTCATCTTCTTACACCATTGTGGAGAGCCATGCACATGAGGATATTGTTGACATGGAGGATATTGCTATTGATGATGGTGATGGTGATGATGGTGATGATGATGATGAGGAGGATGAGGATTATTGATGCCAGATGCATCACTATAGTCTGTGTTATGATTTATGACTTTCCTATGACATTACGCATATCATATATGCCATGTACTTAGTGCACGGTACACTATACATCATATCAGCATGTTTTTTGGTATTTACTATTCTATTCAGCATAAATAGAATGATTTTGGTATTAATGATATCCTTTTTCTATTACTATTTTTTTTTTTTAAGTTTTTTTGTCAAAAATTTTGATGGCGTCAAACAATGTCAGAATCGTTTCCTTACCCGTCAGACGTAAGGTAAACGTCAGAAGTCAGAAGTCAAAAACCCGTCAGAAACAACTATGCCACTACTCCAAGCAGTTGATGTACACTATAGGAACCACGATTTCTCAAGGAAAATCTAGCTCATAGAACCCTCAAGTTATCTTCCTTGTGATCCAAATGGACGATAGTCCCTCCGAAACTCTGTACACACATCATTTTCAACACCTCTCAAAAACTTGGGTTGATGTAAGGCACACGCCATCTTTCCACTCAAGATCATGAGGCTAACAGAGTAGGATGGCCTGAGGACAATGTAGTGCTAAGTTGTCTTGTAAGAAGACAGCAAAGTGCAAGTTAGTTTTCATGCTCCCCCTCTCCCTCTCCATAGTCTCTACATTCGTGAAGAAAACCATGTAGACGATTTAAAAATAATTAAAAAGAAAAAAAAAAAAAAAATCTCATGTGAATCCAATGACACTAATAAGCTACTCATGTGGATCCCTTAACACTCACTCACTAGTCAGTGAGAAGGACCACCAAGAGCAAGCTGTACATGACAAAGATTACTCATTCGATCAGACCATATGAAGGAAAAATATGTCAAGTATTCACACACACCGTTTTCCCACACAACCATAAAGAGCACAGATGCCGGCAACATCTCCTAGATGAATACCAAGAGAGCTACCAACACAAGTAGAAAGAGGGCTACCAACAAGGGCAACATCCTCCACCAGATATGACTTCAACTGTGTTGGGTCTGCATAGGTGTCCCAATGGCTATGTCATGCATGATCACCCTACCTCCAAAGAGGGCATATCATGCTCTCTTAACATAACCTCTACATTCACCAACGTATACTCAGCTCCTTGGGAATGACATGTACAAACGGGTTTTACTCTACATAGAAAATCACCCACCAAGGGTTGCTAGCACACTAGCTAATACCCTCTGATAATGCACACTACACATGCAATAGTTCCATAAGAAGATGAGCATCCAGCCCTCTTTTTTTATTTATTTGTTTTTCCTTTATTTTTAATTGGTTTATTTTATTTTATGTATTTGTAGATTTTATTAGTAGTATTTTATGTATAGAAATTATATATATTTGCTATATTTGCATGTCTTTTGCGATAAGTTTTTTGTTTTATGCTTTTTGCCTTCGAACTTAAGTAATTATTTGCCTATATTTCTGTATGTATTCTTGATCTTTTGGTACCTTCAATGTGTGCATATATCTGTATGTGTACCTCTTGGAACGTGTGCATTTATTTTTTGTCTATATTTGTGTGTTTGTTTTGTGTGTAAGTCAATGAGTCACAGCACTTTTGTACATGATATATTTTATAATAGAATATTATTTCTCTCTCTGCATCGAAACTATTTTATCTCTGTACATCTTTGATAAACATAAACACAAATATAGTCTACAACACATCTACTGGCTATTGTAATCTTTTCAATAAACCACGAATCTCTTTTGAATATTTCTAACAAGGATGAACAGTAAAAAATAACATTGATAGTTAACAAACCAGTCACATTGCTCTCTTGATATAAGTAATCCAAATTGTTCGATGCACAAACAGAAAGTAGTATCAGGCCACTTGTTGAGCTTTTGAATATCCTTAATCCAAAAGGAGGAAGCTGACTTCTTTTGACAAGGGTTGCAATAAACAATAAAACTCGAAATCCATGTGCTTGGAGAGAAGAGAACACAAGCAAGCTTACGATTACAACATAGTCTATAAATCTTTGACTGTCCAAGAGACCTGCAAATGAATATGTCCCATGCTAGTATCAAGAAATAATATAGCCGAATAATGAAACACCAAACACCATGGAATATAGTTACTGAATTTTTTTCACTTTGTATTAGAGGACACTTCAAGATAGTGATAGAGAAAGAGAGAGCGAGCGAGCGAGAGAGAGAGAGAGAGAGAGAGAGAGAGAGAGAGAGAGAGAAAGAAAGTTTTTTTACGTCTATGACAGGCCAAAGTCGGCCTATGAGACAAAACATAAGATACATGATACGAATGTCATCCGGCTGTCACAAAACTAAAGTAAGATCATAAAACGCTAATACAATCTAGTCTCCAACATGTGTGGTAAAATACTAAGGCTGATGGAGCCCTATCCCTGGGGGTATATGCATGTCTATATGGCATATGCTGAGGGCAATACAATCATGAAGATGCATCATGAGAGAGAGAGAGGGGGGGGAGAGAGAGATAGTGAGAGAGAGATAGTGAGAGAGAGAGAGAGGGTGTGTGTGGTGGGTGGGCTTTTGGTTTCTTCTCGTGTGTGTGTGTGTGTGTGTGTGTGTGTGTGTGTGTGTGTGTGTGTGTGTGTGTGTGTGTGTGTGTGTGTGTGTGTGTGTGTGCGTGTGTGTGTGTGTGTGTTTAAAGGGGGTGTGTATTTTCCTGACAAATACATAGGATAGACCATCCTAGCCATCGGAGGACCAAGTATAGAATAGCAGGCATGTACAGCAGCCTTCAGAGTATTCCATAGCCCGATCCTCTGAATCTCAGAATCATGCTGCTTGATGTATGACATATCCAAATCCAAGGACATATGATCACTGTCGTGCTCTCTGCTCCTCTGCCTCTGTAAATGCCCTGGCATCCTTGTGAGGTTCCATCATATCTGCCCTTTGTCTGTGAAAGAAATGTGTGAGGGGATATCCTGGCTCCATCCTAGCCACCAGAGGACCAAGTATAGGATAGATCATAGAGGGAATGTGTGGCAGCTTTCAGAGCATTCCAACTTCTAACTGCAGTTTTTTATAGCAAGAAACATCCTAGAAATTCTTAAGTTATAGTTTTTATGTTATACTTGCTCCTTGAATCCAATTCTAATGGAGTCTCCAATTCGTTGTCATCCTTTCAACCAAAACCTGGAGCATGGAAGAAGAGATTTCCGTTGGTGGTTTGCCTTGGAGTGCAAGTGGTACCGACCGCCAAATGTTTTTTCCCATATTTCTGGAATGGAAGGGGAAGGGGGATGGTGCGAAGATTTAGCACCCATAGTGGAGGACTTCGAGGAGGAACCACATGGCACATGCTAGGATAGATTCCCAGTTCTGTTGTGACTATACAATCAAACTTCTCAGGATTGACATGAGCTGGTGGATTGGAGTATGGGTAAGCTGTTCTTCTACACATGGTATTTGTTGTGATTGTAGAGTAGGTATGGGAGTAGATGTCTGGTGCAAGACTAGGTATGTGTGAGATGATGCCTCAGGTGAGTGATCCCCAGAAATAGGTCCTGCACAATGAAGAGACCGGTGGGATGGAGAGAGAGGTGCTTCAGTGTGAAGATTTGGTGGTATGTGAAGATGAAGCAACATGATGTTGGGGTGACCAAATACCTCCTGAGTGTGAACATAGTACCCAGAAAACTGCTTTTGGGCTAAGGATGCTCAGTAGAGGGAGTACCTTGATTCCCTATTCGGTAAACTTGGAGTGTCCTCCTTGCTTGTCTACTTGATTTGACTAAATATGGCATCCAATATCTCTATGGTAGCATTTGTGCTCGTGGGTTCTTCATTGGGTTCCTTATCAATAGAGTTGTGCTCTTCGCCATGGACTCATCAAATCTTACATCAGAGAGGTCCTCGTTATCGGGTTGAAACTCTCAAGCATCCTCTCTACTTACATCTTCTGAAGAAGCCATTGTAGTAGACATTGTGGTACTTCATTTGGAATGTGGATCTGATATTTTAATATGCCATATCTAGATGTAGAGGATGGAGTGGACTTCCAATTGAAGAAGTGGTTGCATCCCTTGCTTAATAGGATGGATGTGGGGCCTTGCACAGACTAGGTGCTCGAAGCGAATTGAAGAAAGAGGTCGCCTCATTCGCTAACACTAGGTAAGAGAGGCAAGGTGGGTGTCTGCCATGCAAAGTGTTATTAAGAGCATGTTGGAGAGTAGGAGTGAATGTTTTCAAGATATGCCTGAGGACAATTTGGTTGCTCGATTCAGCACTAGTGAGATTGGAGATGACGAGTGTCGATAGTAGATGAGGTGGTGTTGGGTTTCGGATAGAGATGGGTTTAGATAGACAGTTTGCATGCCCAATAGAAGAGATGTAAGGTAGGTCGGAGCAAGTGACCCTAGCATGTAGTCAAAAATGCTTTCGACCCCACCATGTGGAAAGCAAATGAGCCCATTTGATCCTAGCCAACATTACATCCTCTTATGTATATCTTGATGGTGACAAATCCCTAGATCAAGTAGATGTCTACCATACCTTGTGGTGTCGTGCTCTTTGTCCTTTGATGTTTTCCTAGCCTTTGCCTCATCCGATTCTAGACTCCTCATGATGTGTAGCTGCTCCATATCATAAACCTCACATTGCCGAGACTTTGTATGTGTGTTGAAGTCTCCAAGAAGGAAGGCTTCACAAAGGGTAGTGTAATATACCATGTCCTCAAAAAGCATGGCATCGGGGGCATCTCCATCTCTACACTCATAGTCTCGTCTGGCGTAGCATGGGCCACCCGAGGAAAGTAGCATATGGCTATGTAGACCCATCTCTCTCGAATGATCTCTATCTGAACCCACATTTATCGTGCATCCTCATCCCTGCTCATGATGTGGATGTGTCTCTGAATAACTTGTCTATACAAAAGTGTTACTCCACTAGATCCACATGAAGTATTCCATCCTAGAGGTAGACTCCTATAGGAATCCTGGGACATGAGGAAGACCTCTCTCTAGACTTTTGTGTGACTCTATGATACATATGAAGTCATGTGCCTCTAAGATCTGTTCAAGCTGGATCATTTCCATAGAGAGCCAATACAACTGCACACTTCTCCTTTGAGTAGTATGTCTTGTTATTCAGATATCTCATAGGCTGCAATTCCCTATTTTAATAAGGTGTCCGTCCTCAAAGACCTTGTCGTCATGGTAAGAGGCCTTTCTTCCCTCTCCTAGCTTGTAAGATATAGGGCATACATGCTCCTCTATGCTCAATCTGCATCCTCGTGAGGTCCTTGTCCATGAATAGTATTCTTCTTTGAAGCCCTCTAAGTACAGACTGCTTTCAAAAAGAGAACACTCCTTGCTTCTGCTGAGCTCATCAAAGAGAATAAGAGCTCATGCTCTGGTGGTGCCTCCCCTAGCTCTCCACGCTCGAATGAAAGGCATATCGCTATATCCAAGCTCATGACATAAATCGGATGCATCTGCCTCAGCTGAAGTGTTTTCTAGAGGACATGTGATCCTCACATGGAGACGTCGAGCTTGTCCTCCTCGAATGTGTACCTTGAGTCTTCTTTGATCTCCTTGTTAATGCTTCTACACATTATTATCTCCACCTATTTGTTTCGAGTGGACTCCACCTCCAGTTTAATATGTTCTTGTATGTTGGTTGTCCACTCTTTTCTTATTTCGTCTTTGAAGTCATCTATCTTTGTGATTTCTCCTTCCTCGTTGGATCTCTTCACATGAATAATTTTCTTCTTGGAGATGTTGTGTCTCTTTCCTCTATTCATCATGGTCTTCTTTGAGCTGCTACATTTGATCTTCCACAGACTTGATTCTTTTTATGGCCTTCGCATCTCTTGATTGAGGACCTTGTCCGCTTCTTTCTTCGCTTCTTCGATTGCACGGGTGATAATCTCTTCCACTTCCCTTCTTTCTAAAGGTGCTATGTTGTTGTTGTGTAATTGATTTCCACCCCTCCCCCCCTTTTCTTTTTGTCTCTCTAGGCCTCCGTTGCTTTTTTTCTTCTCCACAAATTTTAGTGTTTCATATGAAAAGAAACCTAACGGCCTCCAAGTTGCTTGCTGCTCTCCCGAACTGAACGTGATGAGAGAGTACTGAACAGAGGCTCCTTTTCCAAGGGCACTGTAGCTCACAGAGACACAAACTTCATGTACCAAGAGTACCAAGATAACTTTGAATGAAAATTCCAGTAGGCAAATACAGAGACTGTGTTATTGCAGCAAGAGAATCTGACGAGCAGCTAATTCTATTATTGTCTTCCACTGACAAAAAACTCCTTAAACCTGATATCATACCTAGCCGCCAAGAAAACAACGCTAGAACTTCTGCTCAAATACACTAGCACCTCCAGTTTGACTTGTAGAAATCAAAGCACTTTATCAGAGCTTTGGTACCATGTCAATACAGATACAACGCTGGTGTAAATGCTTTGTCTATTTTCAAAAAAACTTGTAGAAAACAACATCGTTGATGTATTCTGATGTACTGAAGCAACATATGATCCGACAGGTTCAGATACATACTGACACTATGAATGTTAACTCCTGATGAACCAAAGTGACGAACCCTAATTCCATGGTGCATACCCTAATCTATTGGACTCTCTCTAATCTACCCACTTGGGACTAATTCGCCCACTCGAGAGTCCAGTGCTTGACGGCTTGTAAGAGTGTGACTTAAGCAGATGTGTTATGAGTTAACCATCACCAATAGCCGACAAGTGGCCAAGGTAGTTTTATGAGTCACCTTAGAGTTGAGTGATTTCGAGGAGAACTATGTAAATCTATGAATAGAACACGTCAAGATAGTGAAATAACGTAAAGTCGGTTGCCTTGTGTGAGGCTGGATGGTCATTCAAGGTCAGCTTGTACATTCAAGATTGTCTCCTTGGGAATATGATAAGGTTTGAGGAATTTCATTTACCAACAAAGAGGGGAAAAGAAACTAGAGATAGATTTAATGCTTGATTTGGGATGCTGGTTAGGTGGTTCCCCATGGATAGGACATGGGAGAGAAGAGGAATGTGTGGTCACCTAGGGGTCTGGGCAATGTGTGATAGGACACATGAAGGAGAAGATTTGGTGGTCACCTTGCACCTAGGTTAGGGTATTGGTCATCCAATGTAAGCTAAGTGTGTAATATAAATAGGGGCATTGGTCACCTAGGTGTAGCCAATGAAGATTAGGTGTAAATTGACGCATTTAAGGGTAAGCAAGGGATATGGAAGGTGTCATCTTGGAAGGATAGGCATGTAGTGATTGGTCGTATAAGCATTGGTGGGAGTGTGGGATTGAAAGTGATTAGGCACCTAAAGTAGTTAGACGTAAGGAGGTTGGTCGCCTAAGAAAGGATTAGTGGTCTCCTATATGGTATGGAACTTGGACGAGAGTTAGGGATTACCTATAGTAGATAAAGATATGAATGTTGGTCACCTCCATAAGGAAGGAATAAGGGGGCGGTCCCTTGGATAATGTGGGGAGTTGTAGGAGAGAGTGGGTGGTCACCTAGAGTAGGTAGAGGTATTGACTATGCTCACCTAGGAAAGGAGAGGAATGGATGCCTACATGTTGTGGGGGTGTGGAAGTGAAAGAGGATGGTCGCCCTAGAGAGGACGGAAAGTGGTGGTCTCGGATCAATATATACCTACGTGTGTTATGAGGTATGAATGGATTGCCAAGGGAGGAGTTGAAGAGGATGAAGGAGTGTTCATGTTGTGTCGACTAAAGATGAGGAGGATATGGTTGCCTAGGAGTACGGTTGTCTATGAGTGAACGAAGATGATTTCCTAGAGGGTATGATTGTGAGTGAGAGAAAGAAGATGGTCACCAAGAGGATATGATTGTGTAAGTGCACAAAGGTGGTCGCCTAGAAGGTGTAGAAGGTGTAACTTTGGAAGGATAGGCATGGTTTAGTAGTCTCCTAAGTGTTGGCGGGAGTGTGGGAGTGAAAGTGCCTAGGTGCCTAGAGTAGGTCGAGGTATGGAGGGCGGTCACCTGAGTAAGGATGAGTGGTCGACTAGATGATGTGGGGTTGTGGAAGGGAGAGTGCATGGAGTAGATAAAATTATGGATTTTGGTCACCTAGGGAAGGAAAGGAATGGAAGGGTGGTCACCTGGATTGTGTGGAAATGTGAGAGTGAGAGTTGGCGGCCACATAGACTAGGAATAGGTATAGACTATGGTCATCCAAGAAAGGAGTGAAATTGGTGCATGGATGGTGTGGCGGTGTGGATGTGAAAGAAATGGTCACCTTAGGTAGAGGAGGGTGGAAAGTGGTGATCTCAAAAGGGATAAGTGAGAATTTGGTGAAGGGAGTTGGTCGCCCAATGAGAGGGTTTGAATAGGCTGATGTGGTCTCCCTAGGAGAAAAACATTGAGCAAATATTAAGGTGGTCGCCTTGGAGAAAGGGAGTATGGTTGCCTAAGATGGAGGCTAAGAGTGGACCCTTTTTTTTTTTTTGGGGGGGGGGGGGGAGAGAGAGAGAGAGAGAGAGAGAGAGAGAGAGAGAGAGAGAGAGAGAGAGAGAGAGAGAGAGAGAGGGAGTGGTATTAATGTCCATCTAGACAAACCCAACACATTAGACAAAACACAATTATGACGATGACTAAATTGTAGGGGTTTTTTTTTTTTTTTTTTTTTTGGGGGGGGGGGAGGGGAAGAGTCCTAGTCTCCCTTTGGCTCAAGAATGAGTGCATGAGAGTGAGTTGACACAATTCATGAATCATGCTGTAGGGATCTCCCAAAATAGTATCCCTATGATTCTAAATCTTGAAATATCTTCCCAACCTCCTCCCGTTACGTGTGCTAATCAGGAGAATATACCAAGGATATTACAATATCTATAATCTTCATATGATTTTTTAATAGGCTGGATACGTGCAAGTGAAATACAATTCCCATTTTATGTTTGTCAAGAAAACTCTACAAAGTGCTCTACTCAGTCCCCTCGACTCCAGCTCTCTTATCACCATCTGATGTGAGGAGACTCTTGAGTTGAACCGATAGCATCTCTCATAGCATCTGGTAGAAATATATCCAAATAACCAGATCTTTCAATGAACCCATCTCTCATATCCTCCAATAGCACTCTTGGTAGTATCGCATTTCAGATAGAAGAGGCTTTGATGGGTTAATCCTAGGCACAGGGGAACATGATTGTTGCTTAATCCATGTCCTGTAAGCCAGTCGATCATATGCATGAACGATAAGCCTGTATCTCTAGCCTCGTATAGTGCTTACAATGCCTTAAATGCTCTAAGAGATAAGCTATCCTGTGGTAAGCTTTGTAACTTGGCAATGAAACCCACAGTTGAAAAGAGGCCTCGATGAACATGGGAGGAAGCATAGACTCTACTATGATGATGTCATGAGATAACTACTATTTGCCTGGGATTGTCCAAGTAAACATCATGGTTTGCAGCCTCTCTGATTGTGTCCAAATGTGTGAAGGTATGGAAGGTGCCAAATCCCCTTGTCACCTATGTCATAGAGAATCTTCTTGTGCATGTAGCTAACATCAACCCAGGGTAAACATATGAGTCAATCATACTCCTCGTCCTCTCCTGAATTTCTTATAACCTCTCTAGAATTACCTGTAGCCTATGTCATAGGGAATCTTCTTGTGCATGTAGTTGAAGTCACCCCAAGGTACGCATATGAGTCAGCCACCCTGGCCTGTCCTCCATTAAGCGTAAGTTATATCTATGGACTTGCGTTGAGGTGTGAGAGATGGAAACCTTAGTTTTACTAAGGTTCATCACTAGCCCATGATGTAAAAATAACTCATGCAGGTGAGATTATGGTCCCGTCTGGGATTTGGATAGTAATACAATATCATCAGCATATAGAATAACATAAAATAAACTACTGTTGCTTCTGTTTAGTCCATCCAGCTAGAAAATCTTTTTCATTGCACTTTCCATGAACATTTCAGAGATGACTAACAGAAGTTTCAGTTCTGTATCAAGAACTGTCATTACTCCCCCACCATGCGCCTCAATAGTACAACTAAAAGTATATGATGGAAGGTGTTTCTTTAACACCCTGACACTGAATTTCCTAAGAGATAGACAGTAAAGTTACAGCATTTTTAGATACCGCAAACGATTTCTTACAAAATTAAATTGATTCCTTTATAATAATTCACAAAGAATCAAGGTTATAAATTATAAATTTTCAAATTGAAAATTTCAAATAAAACAGGCGAATTACTACACATCAGACCCACATACCAAGAACAGAAAGAGCCTCTCTTATCCAATCATCAGCAACTGATATTTCATCTGCAATAAACTCAAGTCTCAGCAAGTAGAGTGCAGCAACATGGAACCCACAAAAGAGTATCAAGTGATGCCTCATTTTCACTGTTACTCCTGGGTTTAAAAGGAATGTCAAGAAAAAAACCACTGCAAAAGAAAAATATGGATCAAGTTAGAATATGGAGAATCGATTACACATCTAAGGCCAGAAAAACATTTGTTAAGATTTAATTAAAACAACCAGATCATATAAAATCAATGAGCAAATAACTCAATTTTTCATAGTAAAAACTAGATCATACACTCTCTTTTTTAATTGCTTTAAGAAAAATGTAAGTGAAGAAAGTGCATAATTGAACAAGAACAGTGAAAGAATTTTCCAGACTCATCAAAAGTTAAAGATGACAGTAGAAGCATTTTCAAACTTAAATGCAACCAGGCCTGCAGTGACAGGTAAAACAGATTATAACAAGCTTAGGATCTGTTTCAATGAGTATAAGGAAGTACGTGTGCATATGGAATCCTACTGCACATAATTAGACACCTCCATTGTAAACTATCTGAACAAATAGTGTCTCCTGCAAATTCTTCTCTGAAAAAACCATTCTGAAAATTCAAAATGCATTCCTCATCAAGAACCTCCATACATACACTTCAGTGTTTCCCATTAAAACCTGCTTTTCCTTTCCCTTTATTTTAAGGGAGGACAACTTTTTTCATAACAGTGTGGAGCACAATCTCCATAAGATTCACCATATGTACCCTCTTCTCGATCTTTAGATGATGGACATGGTCGATGCTACATGCTCTACTGAGATTTATTAGAAATAATGTTACGAAGGACGTGACTCAGCTCAAGTCTCAAACAAAGATGCATTTCTGAAATGTAAAAAGAACCATGGAATCAGCACCTTACATGGTCCAGAATTCAAGGAGTGGTTGTGTCATGGTCATTCTCAAAGCCAGAAATGATTTAGAATTCATTAATCCCTCAAAACCAACCACACAAAGCACCTCCTTGCCACCAGCCTGCTTGCCTCCCCACCCCCTATCTTCCCCCCTTCCTCCATGGCTGCCTGCCAGCCACCCATCCAGCACAGGTGAGTACGCACCAGACTGTTACCCAATTGTTCCAGCAGCCTAGACCACATCAGACTGACCCCTCCCCCAGAGGCATAGGGCTTACACTTCAGCGAAAGAGGCACAGAGAGGATGCCATAGACTACGTGTGGCTGGGTATCGACAACCACAACTACATCCGATTGAGGTGGTTGGATCATATGTTTACTTGGGGGTGACATTTACAGCAGCATCAGGGATCTTCTCTATGTCTCAGGCAGCCCGTGACCGCATCACACGTGGGTATGCAGCATTAGCTTTGATGGAGAGACAGTGCCACCAGGCATATTTTCAGGAGCCCCGCACAAAGGGGTGGCTCTTCGACACTTTGGTTACGCCAGCACTCATGTATGGGGCACCCATATGGGGACCAGGCTTAGCTACATCAGTATGGACAGCATTAGAGAGGCCACAGATCCTCATGATTGCCAGACTTATCCGTAGCAAGCCTTCCGTACCACATGATATCATTAGAGCAGAGCTCGCTGCACCACCGATGCTCGTTGAGGCACTATTCCAGACAGTATGCCTAGTACACAGGCTTCGGAGCATGGATACAGAGTGCCTATCGACCTTTTTCCGGGCATCACGTGATATGGCATTAGCAGGCGACACCTCATCATGGTATGCACAGACACGAGACTGGTTGGCCTACCATGGCTTTGACATAGACAGGCTACCACCACTACAGTATGACTCACATGCACCCACCTACTCGCTCTCTCATCAGGAGAGGAATAGGGTCATTCGTCAGGAGATATGGCATACATACATACAGAGGACATGGGTGAGCCCTAGGGATACATTGCCACCGAAAATGCTCTACTACCGTGAGCATTTTCTACATATATCGGACGAGGGCTTCATCGAGACTCCGAGATACATGCAGGCATACCTACCCCACCACCTTCGAGTCGTCATTGGGCAGCTCCGTGTTTCATCACATCAGCTCGAGATTGAGAGGGGTCGGTCCAGGGGAGTCCCCCGTGAGGAGAGGTGGTGCCCAGTATGCGAGACAGAGGTAGAGAGTGAGGAGCATTTTGTTATCAGATGCCCAGCATACTTAGACCTACGAGCATACTTCCAGATAGAGGAGTCCCTCCAGTTGTGCATGACTATGGGAGACCAACGACGCTTCGGACGCTTTCTCACAGCAGCATACGAGAGGCGAGAGCGGTCACTACAGCCCACACATCGGCCACGGGTGAGTACTCAGCAGACCATTACACAGTTCTTTCAGCGAGCTGAGCTACATCAGAGAGGTCCATCTATAGGGCTCACGCTCCACCAGGCAGCAGCACAGAGAGCACGGCGCCGACCACGCATGAGAGGATATCATCGACCACGACTATAACAGGAGGATATCTCACGCATCAGGACAGCCTACGACCACATGATGGAGCATAGGCGTACCACCACCCCCTGGGTTGTCTTCCTTCAGGAGGCACTCAGACCACCACCGATGTACCACATACTACACCCACCTCCACCCATCACCAGTAGCTAGGGTGTTTTTACTCACACTATGGATCCCCCATGTATTAGGTGGCCACTATCTGCAGAGTCAGAGCCACGTCTCCCCGGTCTCTTTCAGCCCTATATAGCTTTGTGTAGCGATATACTTTTTATTTCATTTCAACTTCTACACAGGGTTACTACACATGTATATGGTTTTTGTCTCATAGGCCAAGTTTGGCCTCCAGAAGACGTTACTATGACTTTCTCTCTCTCTCTCTCTCTCTCTCTCTCTCTCTCTCTCTCTCTCTCTCTCTCTCTCTCTCTCTCTCTCTCTCTCTCTCTCTCTCTCTCTCTCTCTCTCTCTCTCTCTCTCTCTCTCTCTCTCTCTCTCTCTCTCTCTCTCTCTCTCTCTCTCTCTCTCTCTCTCTCTCTCTCTCTCTCTCTCTCTCTCTCTCTGACGTGCGCTGCTGACGCATATGACGCGAGCCGACGACACCTCTGACGTGATCTGCACCTCTCTGACGCGAGCTGCTGACGCCTCTGACGCGATCTGCACCTCTATCTGACGCGAGCTGACGCACCTTTCTGACGCGGGCTGATGCACCTGTCTGACGCGAGCTGCTGACGCACCTGTCTGACGCGAGCTGATGGACTGCAAGGGCACGAAGTGCTGTACTGACGTGTGCTGTACTCTCTGAGGTGAAGGACTGATGCAAGCGCAGATCTGACCGAACGAACCCTAATCACAGTTCTGCCCTAACCCTAATCACAGTGCTGTACTCTCTCTCTCTCATGGCTTCCCCTTCGTCGAAAGTTACATTTACGAGAACTAATAAGCGGCTGAAGCATATTGAGAGAGAGATGAAGGAATGGAGAGCGGAAGCGGTGAAAGAAAAAGCAGCCGTGCTCAAGTCGTGGAATGAAGAACGAGAAGAGATGCGAGGTGAAATTGATAGACTCAAAGGGAAAGTCTCAACCCTCGAACAACAGTTGATGGAAGTGGCGGAATCTCGTGTTCTCGAAGAAGGTGAAATTCAGCCTTCGGTGATCGAGGAGCTGAAAGATATAAAAGAACAGGTACGGACCATCAAGGAAGATGAGGAGAAGTCGTCATGGGCTGCAGTCATATCCGAAACGCAAAAGAAAGTACAAGAGGCTGAAAAATGGATTGAAGTGGCTAAGAAAGGGAAAAGTAAGGAAGCTCCTTGTACACCTACTCTTATCAACATGACCCTCGAAGAGGAACAAAGAAGGCGGACAAGGGCACTACATGTGAGAGTAACCGGCCTCAAGGACATAAATGATGTGGAAAAGGAGGTCAAAACTCTCACATCCATGATGGGGATGGAGAAGCCTTTGCATACAAAGACATGGAGAGTAGGCAAGAAAAGCGAGGGCTTTGGAGAATCTTCAAAGGAGAGAGCTCTTATATTGCGCTTTCCTTCATTGGAAGAGAAGAAGGAATTCTTGAGGAAGAGACCAATGCTTAAGAAGACAGGTGTTTTCCTTGGCGATGACCTCACTCTCTCACAGCTTGCGCATATGAGAGAGGTAATGCCAGAGATTAGAGCGGCACGAGAGAAGGGAAAGCTAGCCTTCTACAGAGATGGTCGGGTGGTGATTCTTGAGCGACGCACTACATGACGGTGCGAGACGTATGGGACCACATTGAAGATGGCTACTTGGAACTGTAATGGATCTATGAGGTTGGACATTGGTGCCTTTGAGGACAGTTTCAAAGATAGAGACATTGTTTTCTTCTCAGAGACCCACCAAGCCCCTGGACAGTTGATGCCGCATGTGGTGGGATATAGATGGGAGACAGCCCACAGGCTAAAGGCAAGATCGGGACATGGGACTAGAGGGTCAGGAGGAGTAGCAGTGTTATTCAGAGAGGAGTTGCAGCCACTACTACATATCGTACGGAGAGATGAGGATGCTCGATATATGTGGGTGAGGCTGAGAGCTGACACAGGTCGATTTTTATACATTGCCATATGTTACTTCCCTCCCAGTACGTCTGTATATGCTGCACCCAGTGGGCAATCACCTTTCTCTCTTCTAGATGATGATATTTGGGAGTTCTCTAGAGATGGTGATATCATTCTCCTAGGGGACTTCAATGCCCGAACGGGCAACTCACAGACAGTCTTCTACGACACTTCAGATGAGATGCATAGAGAGATGGATGTGGGTGAGTTGGGGCTCGACAGATGCTCGCATGATAGAGAGTAGACAGAGTATGGGAGATATCTCATTGAGATGACGACTACGCATGGGTTAGCCATACTTAATGGCCTACATCGATTTCTGGGGGCAACTGGTTTCACTTGCTTTCCACATAGACATGGAGCCAGTACAGTGGACTATATCATGACACGGCCGAGCTTCATCCCCTTCATTCAGGATTTCACAGTGGGAGCTAGACCAGTGGGTGTAGTAGTGGATCATGCTCTTTTGACACTATCAGTCTCTTTTCAGTACAGTACAGCCCAGATATCAGTAGGCAGGTCACATACCCGTTACACATTTACACCAGAGACTGATTCCGTTTATACAAAGGAGATCTGGGACCGTCTACGCACAGTTGGTCCAGGTCTCTCACTGGAGGAGTGCACCACTCTACTGACGAAGACATTGCATAGTGCCGCATCAGTGGCATATCCACACACCCGGCCGGTTCGGAGGCGACAGTCTGGGAGCATGCCCCAGAATAGCTGGTATGACCAGGAATGCAGAGAGATGAGAGCTCAGCTTCAGAGGGATCTTCTGCTGGGAGTTATCACTTATAGACAGTCTCAGATTGCTTTTCGTCGCCTTGTGAGACGGAAGAAGCGGGCTTACCTGGCTCAGTTGGAGCGAGATGTATATCAGATGTTCTTGAGCAGGGACTCAAGAGAGGCATGGCGACTTTTTCATGAGCACTCCACTCCCCCAGCGATTACTTCACCTGATGTATGGGGTCAGTATGCGACATCGCTATATATGGTTCCTGGACAGGAACCCCTTCCGGGCCTTGTAGAGCCGTGCCCAGCCACGAGCACTTTCTTTACAGCTCGAATGGTACAGAGGGCCATTGACAGGATGAGGACCGGGAGGGCATATGACCATGACGGTCTAGTGGCGGAGCATTTTATTCATGCTAGGGATATGTTGATGGAGGTTCTTGCAGTGTTGTTCAATCGTGCCATGTGTGAAGGGTTACCTAAGACTTGGAGATTGTCTACTACTGTGCCTATCTTCAAGGCAGGGGATCCTATAGAGCCGGGAAACTACCGCACTATTATGGTTGGACACACATTGGCACGGTTGTATGCATCAATTCTTGAGAAGCACTTGAGTGATAGGGCAGAGGGTGAGGGTATGCGGGCAAAAGGTCAGGCACGTTTCAAGAGGGGTCTCTCCACTCTTGATCATATTCTGACACTTAGAGCCATCATTGAAGAGGGAAGGTCACACGGGAAGCGGATTTATTGTAGCTTTGTGGACTTCCGCAAAGCATTTGACATGGTGCCGAGAGCTCGATTGATGCGCAGACTACAGGAGATGGGGGTACCCATAGAGTTGATGTGGGGGATTATGGCTTTGTACAGATCAGTGGTGGGACGAGTTTGCACCCCAGAAGGGGTATCTGATTTAGTTCACTCTACTATTGGAGTGAAACAGGGTTGCCCACTGTCTCCTACTCTATTTGGTATGTATGTTGATGAGGTGTCTGATTACATTGACAGACAGGGTGATAGAGGGGCCGAGTTGGAAGGGACGTGGATCCCATTGCTGTTATATGCTGATGATATTGTTTTGATATCTGACTCACCGGAGGGTATGCAACGACACTTGGATGCTCTACACAGCTTTGCAGAGGATAGTGGTTTGTATGTAAACCTTGGTAAAACCAAGGTTATGGTGTTTAACACCACCCCGCAGTGGATCAGGAGATCAACACCGATTTTCACATATGGGCAGGAGGTTGTGGAGTATACAGATGCATACACATATCTGAGGGTAGTATTCACTGGACCGAGATTTTCCTTGAGGAGAGCAGCGGAGACTAGACTGACTAGAGCATCTGCAGCTTTGGGAGGATTGGAGAGGATGTGCTCGCAAGTTCAGTTTCAGGACCCAAGGACAAAGTTATGGCTCTTTGATACTTTGGTTGCCTCTACTATGCTATATGGGGTACAGGTTTGGGGACCTTCTATAGGCCAAGATGGGTGGAAAGCCATGGAGAGGCCCTTGGTATCTATGATCTCTAGGCTGATTAGAGCCAAGGCCTCCGTACCACATGATATCATTCGAGCGGAGCTAGCTGCCCCCCCTATTGAGATTGAGGCACTCACTAGAGCAGTCTCCTTTGTACACAGCTTGTGGGACACTACCAGAGATAGATATACGAGGTTGGCCCTCGAGTCATCCAGGCAGCTAGCCCTGCAGGGGGATACATCATGCTAGTTTGCACAGATGACATCATGGTTTCAGACACATGGTTTTACCATGGACAGGCTGCCTCCTTTCCAGTACTCTTTACAGACACCCCTGATACCTGACACGGGTGGAGATTACCAGACTCATTCGTCAGGATCTGATCCAGCTCGACACCAGGAGGACATGGATTGAGCCTACACAGGAGTTGGGTACGAAGATGGCTTTCTATAGAGAGCATCTTCTACACCTCACAACGGATGGGTTTGTGACTCGACCTAGCTATATGGATACACACCTTTCCCATGCCTTGCGTTGTGCCATTGGCCAGTTGCGCGCATCCTCACATCAGCTTGAGATTGAGACTGGCAGATTCAGAGGGGTACCAGCAGATAGCAAGATATGCAGTCTATGTCACCTCGAGCCAGAGACAGAGCTACATTACATATGTCATTGCACGGTATACTATGAGATACGGGGCCGTTTTCATTGTCTATTCAGAGAGGGTTTTGGGCCTCTATCTAGAGTCATGAGTTTTGAGGATCAGAGATGTCTTGGACTATATCTATTAGAGGTACACAGACATAGAGACACTCTACTGAGGAGAGCTGGAGGGAGACAGTCCCAGAGACACATTACGGATTTCTTACACCAGACATTGGGCAGCTAGAGGAGCAGTCATTAGAGCATCTAGTACAGAGCTCTGTCCACACTCATACAGCGACTACTGGCACTCTCATAGACCGAGCACTGGAGCTAGGGAGATCTAGACGACCGAGAGTGAGAGGTGCTACACAGTATCGACGGAGACTGCAGCGGAGGATTCGAGCTATACTTTTCAGACGCCCACAGTGCATATGAGGATAGATCTCCAGCCTTGTATATCAGCACATCCCTCCTATGTATCAGCCCTTTGTTGTATTAGTCTTGGTGTTAGCTTTTTCCCAGCTATTTTACATCTTTCATTTTCAATACCACTTCCTTTGGTACTCAGATTTTGTATCAGATTCACCAGTTTTGTAACTTTTGGTTTTGTAACTTTTGGTCTCATAGGTCATTTTGGCCTTCTGAAGACTTAAATATATCATTTCATTTCATTTCATTTTCTCTCTCTCTCTCCCCCCTGCCCGAAACCCTAAGCGCATTCCCTTTGCCCGAAACCCTAAGCGCAGTCCCTCTGCCCGAGCTCTGCGTCTTCCCGAAACCCTAAGCGTAGCAGTTTCCGCCAGTCTCCCAGAGACAACAGCAGGTAAGGCGGGAGGGGAGCAGCCCCCCTCTTTCTTCATCTCGAGAGGAGGGTGAGGGAGGGGACCCTCTCCTTGAGCTTTCCAGCACCCTTCTCCTCGCTCCCTGTCTACAGCAACAACATGGAAGGCAGGAAAAGCTTTGCCTCTGCCCTCTTGCACCAGCCGCTTTCTATACCAGCCCCAGTCAACAAACCAACAGCATGGGAGTCTTACTTACTCCAAGAAGTGAAGAAACTCCAAGGAGAAATGGCAGCAATGAAGCAGGAAATTAGTAAGAAAGATGAACAAATAGCCAGATTGCAACAAAAGCTTGATGAAACACAAGGAAACAGCCAGCAAACAGGAGCTGAATCAACAAATAAAGTCGACTTGGCAACACAATTATCCGAGGTAAAACTATCCAACTCTACACATTTTTCAAAAGAAGTAATGTCTGTGGTAAAGGAGCAGGAATTGGTGGATAGCAACAAGAAAGTTATCAGGATTGGAGGCCTCCCCCTAGGATGGGACAGGGAGGACATCGCACCCGAGTTAAAAGATGACTGCATCCTTGAAACAGAAGTACTAGAAGCACAACTAACCAAGGTGGTCCCCTTCATCAATCTAGGGTCTCTGGTCTTCATCACACCCAAAGGAACTCAGGCAAGGGTAAGCTATTTTGACATGTCAGATAAGATAGCTGTCATGAAGCAAGCAAAGTCACTACAAGGTACTAAAGTATGGATAGGAGATGAACTCACCCCACTCCAACTTAAAAATCGACCAGCAGAGTTAACTAAAGTCAGAGAAGCGAGGAAGAATGGAAAGTGGGCAGTATACAGAGGCGGTCAAGCTATTATCAGAGATTTCCATACCCATACAACATAAGAAGAAACAGCTATCTCCCTCATTTGTAATATACATTGATGTAATTTTGAAACTCTTATGAGTCATAAGAGTGCTTTGGAAGCCACATCCCCTCCCTTTTATTTTTATTTTGATTTTTCCCTTTTATTATAGCCCCTTGAAGGCTTCCCCCGCAAGTGGAATGTAATGTTTTGATGTACCTGATCGGTCCCATAGGTCGATTTCGGCCTCCCGTGGACGTTAATATATCTTTCTCTCTCTCTCTCCCCCTCTCTCTCTCTCTCTCTCTCTCTCTCTCTCTCTCTCTCTCTCTCTCTCTCTCTCTCTCTCTCTCTCTCTCTCTCTCTCTCTCTCTCTCTCTATATATATATATATATATATATATATGTATCACATCTTACACCCGCCCACTAGCACAGGATGGAGCTAGTTAGTCGTCTCGGGGTATTTTCCATGGCACAGGCCGCGAGAGATAGATTGACGTGAGGATATGCGGCACTTGCAGGATCGGAGAGACGCTGCTTCCAGACACATTTTCAGGAGCCCCGGGCTAAGGGGTGGCTCTTTGACACTCTAGTGACACCCGCATTGATGTACGCACCAACAGTATGGGCACCAGGGATCACAGAGGAGATGTGGACGTGGAGTGAGAGGCCCCAAGTCACCATGATCTCACGCTTGCTGCGGAGCAAGCCCTCCGTTCCACATGACATTATACGAGCTAAGCTTGGCACACCACCGATGCTAGTGGAGGCCCTCTTCCAGTTGGTGACCTTTATTCTCAGAGTCAGAGAGCTCCCCACCAGCCGACTCACCTCGCTTGCATTTGAGAGCTCTAGACATTTGGAAGAGACAGGGCATGAGAGAGTATGGTATGCACAGACTTACCGATGGTTAGCAGACCATGGCATGAGCATTACGGATCTCCCCCCTTTTCAGTATGACCTCTCTTCCCCCCACATTACCCTCTCTCGCTCGGAGAGGAATAGGATCATCCGACAGGACCTACTACAGATACACGTCAGGGAGACATGGATAGCACCACGGGAGCCTCTTCCCACAAAGAGGCAACACTACAGAGAGCACTTCCTGACTGTGACAGCGGATGGTTTCATTCAGAGACCACGATACATGGATACATATATGGCACCAGCTGAGAGAGTGGCCATTGGGAAGCTCACAGTGTCATCACACCAGCTCGAGATTGAGGTTGGGCGAGCCACACATACCCCGAGGGATGAGAGATTATGCAGGATATGTAGAGAGGAGGTGGAGGACGACGAGCACTACACATCTAGATGCCAGGCATATGAGGACATCAGAGACCGCTACCCACAGCTCTTCAGGGGGCCCAGAGAGATCAGGGCTTTATTGGGGATAGAGGACCAGCGCCCTCTAGGTCGTTTCCTAGTAGAGCTCCAACACCGCCGTGCATCACTCCTCCAGCAGAAGATGGAGATATGCCTTGCCCCCCCCCTCAGACTTATATTACGATTTCTTCAGACCCACAGCCACTCGAGGGCCCAACTCGATGCGGGGTGTCACATTACAAAGAGCAGAGGAGCTTAGACGACAGCGTCGACGACCGAGACCCCCAGTGCGGAGAGCCCGTCCACGTCAGAGAGAGATTCAGGCGATTCATGCACGCCATGACATGGAGATACGGAGACATCAGCAGTGCACCCCTATCGATTTGGACGTTCAGAGCATTTTGAGGATAACCATGATGCCTTACCCACGGATGCATTATATCCTACACCCACTCCAGGCACTTAGTGGGTTGTGATACCATCGAGCCTCCCCTCCCTATGAATATCATATTTGTATCTCACCCATTGAGCATATAGAGTGCATACCCATAGCACCCCACACCCTTGATGCAGTTACTACCCACTCCTTTTATACCCGTTTGCGGTACTCACACTTTATTTTCCTTT
Source organism: Ceratopteris richardii (assembly GCA_020310875.1). Taxonomy (NCBI): domain Eukaryota; kingdom Viridiplantae; phylum Streptophyta; class Polypodiopsida; order Polypodiales; family Pteridaceae; genus Ceratopteris; species Ceratopteris richardii. The sequence goes on from CM035444.1 coordinate 83,287,143, forward strand.
TCGGATCACAATGGATTGGATCATACTCATGTATATGTTTTGTCTCATAGGCCGATTTTGGCCTCTAATAGACGTTAAAAAGTCTCTCTTTCTCTCTCTCTCTCTCTCTCTCTCTCTCTCTCTCTCTCTCTCTCTCTCTCTCTCTCTCTCTCTCTCTCTCTCTCTCTCTCTCTCTCTCTCTCTCTCTCTCTCTCTCTCTCTCTCTCTCTCTCTCTCTCTCTCTCTCTCTCTCTCTCTCTCTCTCTCTCTCTCTCTCTCTCTCTCTCTCTCTCTCTCTCTCCCTCTCTCTCTCTCTCTCTCTCTCTCTCTCTCTCTCTCTCTCTCTCTCTCTCTCTCTCTCTCTCTCTCTCTCTCTCTCTCTCTCTCTCTCTCTCTCTCTCTCTCTCTCTCTCTCTCTCTCTCTCTCTCTCTCTCTCTCTCTCTCTCTCTCTCTCTCTCTCTATTCTGAGAGTCAGAGAGCTCCCCACTAGCCGACTCACCAGGCTTGCATTTGAGAGCTCTAGACATTTGGCATAGACAGGACATGAGAGAGTATGGTATGCACACACTTATTGATGGTTAGCAGACCATGGCATGAGCATTACGGATCTCCCCCCTTTTCAGTATGACCTCTCTTCCCCCCACATTACCCTCTCTCGTTCGGAGAGGAATAGGATCATCCGTCAGGACCTACTACAGATACACGTCAGGGAGACATGGATAGCACCACGGGAGCCTCTTCCAACAAAGAGGCAACACTACAGAGAGCACTTCCTGACTGTGACAGCGGATGGTTTCATTCAGAGACCACGAAACATGGATACATATATGGCACCAGCTGAGAGAGTGGCCATTGGGCAGCTCAGAGTATCATCACACCAGCTCGAGATTGAGATTGGGCGAGCCACACATACCCCCAGGGATGAGCGATTATGCAGGATATGTAGAGAGGAGGTGGAGGACGAGGAGCACTACACATGTAGATGCCAGGCATATGAGGACATCAGAGACCGCTACCCACAGCTCTTCAGGGGGCCTAGAGAGATCAGGGCTTTATTGGGGACACAGGACCAGCGCCCTCTAGGTCGTTTCCTAGTAGAGCTCCAGCACCACAGCGCATCACTCCTCCAGCAGCGGATGGAGATACACCTGCCCCCCCCCCCCCCCCCCCCTCAGACTTATATTACAGATTTTTTCAGACCCACATACACTCGAGGGCCCAGTTCGATGCAGGGTGTCACATTACACAGAGTAGAGGAGCTTAGACGACAGCGTCGACGACCGAGACCCCTTGTCCGGAGAGCTAGTCCACATCAGAGAGAGATTCAGGCGATTCACGCACGCCATGACATGGAGATACAGAGACGTCAGCAGCGCACCCCTATCGATTTGGACACCCAGAGCATTTTGAGGATCGCCATGATGCCTTACCCACCCATGCATTATATCCTACACCCACTCCAGGCATTTAGGGGGTTGTGATACCATCGAGCCTCCCCTCCCTATGCATATCATATTTGTATCTCACCCATTGAGCATATAGAGTGCATACCCATAGCACGCCACACCCTTGATGCCAGCTACTATCCCTCCTTTTATACCCGTTTGCAGTACTCACACTTTATTTTCGTTTTGGATCACAGTGGTTTGGATCATACTGATGTATATGTTTTGTCTCATAGGCCGATTTTGGCCTCTAATAGACGTTAAAAAGTCTCTCTCTCTCTCTCTCTCTCTCTCTCTCTCTCTCTCTCTCTCTCTCTCTCTCTCTCTCTCTCTCTCTCTCTCTCTCTCTCTCTCTCTCTCTCTCTCTCTCTCCCCTTCTCTCTCTCTCTCTCTCTCTCCCCTTCTCTCTCTCTCTCTCTCCCCTTCTCTCTCTCTCTCTCCCCTTCTCTCTCTTTCTCTCCCCTTCTCTCTCTCTCTCTCTCTCTCTCTCTCTCTCTCTCTCTCTCTCTCTCTCTCTCTCTCTCTCTCTCTCTCTCTCTCTCTCTCTCTCTCTCTCTCTCTCTCTCTCTCTCTCTCTCTCTCTCTCTCTCTCTCTCTCTCTCTCTCTCTCTCTCTCGTCTGCTGCCTCTGTCCATGACCTGCGCAACCCTAGCCCGCCATCTTCATCCCGCCGTCTGCTGCCTCTGTCCATGACCTGCGCAACCCTAGCCCGCCGTCTGCTTCATCCCGTCCAGCTGCTGCCTCGGCCTGCCTCTCTGCCTGCTCTCTGACGCGCACCCTGTCCGCCCTCTGACGGGATATGGAAAACCCTAACCCATCTGCCCGCCCTTGGAAGCTCTGAACCCCGCCGCTTACCTCAGCCCGACCCCTGCTTAGATGTCAAACCCTAAACCCTGAGCTCGTCAACCTCTATCCACCCACCCTCGTCGACCATGCCCCTTAGTGTGCCGCCATTCTTCGACCTCTGCCCACCTACATTAAACCCTAACCCGCACCCCTGCCCGATCCAAGCTTAACCCTAAACTGCCCGCCTGCCCGACCCAACCCCGATGCTGCTCGACACACAACCGAGCTTGCCCAACCCATCCCATGCCCGACCTGACCTTGCTCCCACACCTAAAATATGTGCAATCCTAACCCTAACCCTAACCCTAACCCTAACCCTAGCCCTAACCTGAACCCTAACTCCAAAACCCAGCCCTAATCCCAAACCCTAAGAAACCTCTCTCTCTCCCTCCCTCCCTCCCTCCCTCCCTCCCTCCCTCCCTCCCTCCCTCTCTCTCTCTCTCTCTCTCTCTCTCTCTCTCTCTCTCTCTCTCTCTCTCTCTCTCTCTCTCTCTCTCTCTCTCTCTCTCTCTCTCTCTCTCTCTCTCTCTCTCTCTCTCTCTCTCTCTCTCTCTCTCTCTCTACCCGAGCCCTAATCCTAAACCTTGAAATGGCTCCCATGGACCGGAAGGAAGCGGACGACCTTATCGCTAAAGCTCTCAAAGAGGCCAAAAAGGAAACAGACCGCAACCTCAATATGGAGATACGAAAGATGATGGAAAAGTTCAAAGGACTTGAAGAACAAGTAATGAATAAAGTCAAAGGACTGGAAGAACAAGTGAAGACTCTCACAGAAGAAAGAGACCATAGGAGGACAGCTTATGAGCACATGAAAGAAGAGGGGGAGATCTCCAACGTGGAGATACTCAAGGAAGAAGTAAAGAAGGAAATCAAAACGGAGGTAGAATCTACTCGAGAGTCATGGGTGGAAGTAGTACGCAAAAGGGTTAAGAAGGAAGTTCGGGAAGACGTGCAGAAAGAAGAGCTCACACGAGTCCAGGATACACTTGAGGAGGAGAGGCTTCGACACACTCGAAGACTTCACATTCGGATTACAGGCCTACCCGAAGGAGCCATTGACATTTGCCATCGACTTGGATACGAGAGCATGCCTTACACAGACGCATGGAGGGTTGGGAGGGATACATCATGTTTGCGAGCACTCATCCTCAAGATGAGTTCGCAGGAGGCACGGACCGCCTTTTTTAGACGTCGATCGGTACTACGTGGACTACCCGGCGGCACCCTCTACATGGACGAGGACCTCACGCGTATGCAGGTGGCACACCGATGCGCTTGAATGCCACAGATACTCCAGGCACGTCGAGAGGGGAGGAAGGCCTTTTACCGTGATGGTAAGTTCTTCATAGATGGACGCCCTATCAAATAGGGCCATGCGGCCTATGAGACATCACTACACCAGGAGACACCACTCAGAGGAGCAGTGTGGAACTACAACGGGGCACTCTGGACGCGACCAGACAGAGTCGAGAAGATCCTGGCATCACATGACTTTGCGTGCATCACAGAGACACACAAGAGCCCAGAGAGAGGTCTATCACGCATTGCAGGTTTTCATTGGGAATCTGCATTCAGGACTACGACGAGACAGAGTACAGCGCGAGGATCGGGAGGAGTGGCCATCGTATTTTGACAGGAGATACAGAGCCGGATCCATATTATAGGTAGAGATGAGGAGGCACGATACATGTGGGTTTGCATAGAGATAGCAAAGGGGAGCTCGATTTACATTGCTATATGCTACTTCCCACCAGGCGGATCTCGATACGCAGGACAGGATCTTGGGGGACCGATCCGAGATAGAGACTCACCATACACAGCGCTTTCAGATGAGATACTACATTACAGCACACTTGGTGAAGTCTTCCTTATGGGGGACTTCAATGGCCGCACTCAGTCGCATCAGTGCGAGGCATATGACATGGATCACCCGCATCTCATGATGGGCCAGAGACCCGGTTGAGATTAGCACCGGTAGAGTATCGGCAGATTAGCACCAGTAGAGTATCGGCAGATATGGGTCAGGACACCACCAGCTATGGCAGACATCTACTCGAGCTAGGCAGTCGACATCATCTCGTTATATATAACGGGATGAATCGGTGGCGAGGTTCAGGCGGATTTACTTGCTTCCCTCACGGGGGAGGTGAGAGCACAGTCGACTATATTTTGGGTACTACCTCTGGAGCTTCACTCATCCCTTCACTTAGTATCGGACGACGCCCACTCGGTGCTGCCCACACATTTATTACATTCACACTCTCATCTCCGATTCCATTAGACCCTCCCTCACCCACTGAGATACATACCACGATACACTTCACACACGAGCTCTCACACGTTTATGGACACCATTTACACACCCGCCTACTCTCCCTCGATCCATTCTCACCTTTGGACACACTTACATCACATATCACCTCCATCCTACAGGACTAAGCTCTCCGCAGCTTCCCACACCGCACACATATGCACCCTCCACGCACAAGATCCATGCCCAAGAACCGTTGGTATGATGGAGACTGTCGTGAGCTGCGGAAGCACCTACGGATTTTAGAGCATAGAGGAGATATTACACACACACAGGCACAACGTCGCATGCAGAGCCTTACTCGCCGCAAACGGCGAGATTGGGAGGAGAGACAGTATTGGGATATTTACCATTTGCTCATGAGTCGAGACAGTGTAGTGGCATGGCGACATTTGAGAGAGACGAGACAGCAGACACCTATCCGAGACCCGAGCACTTGGCATAGCTATGCACGGAGCCTATACGAGATCCGAGACCAGCCTCCCATTCCCAGACCGCAAAGCCTACGTCCTACTACCTCTGACTTCTTCACACCCACTATGGTGGGACGCGCTATTGCCCGGCTGCAGCATGGCAGGGCCCATGATCATTTCGGTTTACAGGCAGAGCACCTCGTCTATGGAGGCACGACTCTCGCACCGCTCATTGCCCATCTCTTCAACCGTGCATTGGTTGAAGGGTTCCCAGACTCATGGATTGAGCACACCATAGTGCCCATTCATAAGTCAGGTGATACTATGGATCCAGCTACATACCGGACGATCATGATTGGCCCTATATTGGCCAAGTTATATGGGGCGGTACTAGAGACAGAGTTGAGTACTCTCGCTGAGAGGAAGGGCATCACGGCTCGAGGACAGGCAGGTTTCAGACGAGATTAACCAGGCCAAGGTGAGGAAGAGGAGATTATATTGTTGCTTTCTAGACTTCCGCAAAGCATTTGACACTGTTCCCAGGGATCGACTCTTCAGACGACTACTTGACATCGGAGCTCCGGAGGAGATGATATGGGGGATCTACGCCTTATACGAGAGAGTATCTGGTAGAGCCAGATATCCAGGGGGCTTATATGATCCACTTGCTAGCACTATCGGGGTGAAGCAAGGATGACCTCTCTCACCCACCCTCTTTGGTCTCTACATTGATGAAATAGTGGACTTCATACAGCAACAGGGGGGAGATGGCATTGAGGTACACGGGTCCACTGTCCATATTCTTTTATACGCTGATGATATTGTATTGGTTTCAGAGTCTGCAGAAGGTCTACAACATCATCTACACGGCCAAGATGACTTTTGCAGACACAGAGGGTTATTTGTGAACCTTGGTAAAACCAAGGTCTTGATCTTTCATACATCAGCACAGGTACGCAGACATAGTTTGTTCACAGCAGCAGGTGGACCGATCGAGGTGGTCGGATCATGTTTACTTGGGGGTGACATTTACAGCAGCTTCAGGGGTCTTCTCTATGGCTCAGGCAGCCCGTGACCGCATCACACGTGGGTACGCAACACTAGCTTTGATGGAGAGACAGTGCCACCAGGCATATTTTCAGGAGCCCCGCACAAAGGGATGGCTCTTTGACACTTTGGTTACGCCAGCGCTCATGTATGGGACAGCCATATGGGGACCAGGATTAGCTACATCAGTATGGACAGCATTAGAGAGGCCACAGATCCTCATGATTGCCAGACTTATCCACGGCAAGCCTTCAGTACCACATGATATCACTAAAGCAGAGCTCGCTGCACCACCGATGCTAGTTGAGGCACTATTCCAGACAGTATGCCTATTACACAGACTTCGGAGCATGGATACAGAGCGCATTGCTTATCGTGCTTTTGAGGCATCACGTGATATGGCATTAGCAGGCGACACCTCCTCATGGTATGCACAGACACGAGACTGGCTTGCCCACCATGGCTTTGACATAGACAGGCTACCACCACTACAGTACGACTCTCATGCACCCACCTACTCGCTCTCTCATCAAGAGAGGAATAGGATCATTCGTCAGGAGATATGGCATACATACATACAGAGGACATGGGTGAGCCCTAGGGGTACATTGCGACTGAAAATGCTCTACTACCGCGAGCATTTTCTACATATATCGGGCACGGGCTTCATCGAGATTCCGAGATACATGCAGACCTACCTTCCCCACCACCTACGAGTCGTCATTGGGAAGCTCCAGGTTTCATCACATCAGCTCGAGATTGAGAGGGGTCGGTCCAGGGGAGTCCCCCGTGAGGAGAGGTGGTGCCCAGTATGCACAGAGGTAGAGAGTGAGGAGCATTTCGTTATCAGATGTCCAGCATACTTAGACCTACGAGCACAGTTCCAGATCGAGGAGTCATTCCAGCTGTGCATGACTATGGGAGACCAAAGACGCTTGGGACGCTTTCTCACAGCAGCATACGAGAGGCGAGAGCGGTTACTACAGCCCATACATCAGCCACGGGTGAGTACCCAGCAGACCATTACGCAGTTCTTTCAGCGAGTTGAGCTACATCAGAGAGGTCCATCTATAGGGCTCACGCTACACCAGGCAGCAGCACAGAGAGCACGGCGCCGACCACGCATGGGCGGATATCGTCGACCACGACTATATAAGGAGGATATCTCACGCATCAGGATTGCCTACGACCACATGATGGAGCATAGGCGTACCACCACCCCCTGGGTTGTCTTCCTTCAAGAGGCACTCAGACCACCACCGATGTACCACATACTACACCCACCTCCACCCATCACCAGTAGCTAGGGCGTTTTACTCACATTTTGGATCCCCCCATGTATTAGGTGGCCACTATCTGCAGAGTCAGAGCCACGTCTCCCCAGCCTTTTCCAGCCCTATATAGCTTTGTGTAGCGATATACTTTTTATTTCATTTTATCTTCTACACAGGGTTACTACACTTGTACATGGTTTTTGTCTCATAGGCCAAGTTTGGCCTCCAGAAGACGTTAATATGACTTTCTCTCTCTCTCTCTCTCTCTCTCTCTCTCTCTCTCTCTCTCTCTCTCTCTCTCTCTCTCTCTCTCTCTCTCTCTCTCTCTCTCTCTCTCTCTCTCTCTCTCTCTCTCTCTCTCTCTCTCTCTCTCTCTCTCTCTCTCTCTCTCTCTCTCTCTCTCTCTCTCTCTCTCTCTCTCTCTCTCTCTCTCTCTCTCTCTCTCTCTCTCTCTCCCTCCCTCCCTCCCTCCCTCCCTCCCTCCCTCCCTCCCTCTTTCGCTGCTGTTTTTAGGGTTTCGCTACTGTTTCACTGCTGTTTTTAGGGTTTCGCTGCTGTTTCCACTACTGTTTTTAGGGTTTCGCTGCTATTTTTAGGGTTTCGCTACTGTTTTTAGGGTTCCGCTGTTTTAGGGTTTCGTCATTTTAGGGTTTCGCCTGTGTTTTAGGGTTTTGCCTCTGTTTTTAGGGTTTTGCTGCGACGTTTTAGGGTTCTGTCTGCTGTTGTGCCATCATTTCCTCCTATTTCAGGGTTTCATAGCTCTAATTTAGGGTTTCGAAGCTGTGTTTTAGGTTTCGACATTGCAACTAGGGCATGCTCAGGTCATCCTCTGATTGCACATGTCATTTGAATTATTTTCAGTCTTTTAGGGTTCTCGTAAGTTTGCCACTTGCTCTCTTTAGGGTTTCTCTCAGAAAGTCCTTTGAAAAGGTCATGAATATGGTTATTCAGTTCAGATCAGTTCATGGGATTTGTCAAAGGGAACGACAGTGGTCTCAACATATACCATTTGCCATTTAGTGTGTTCTCTCTCTCTCTCTCTCTCTCTCTCTCTCTCTCTCTCTCTCTCTCTCTCTCTCTCTCTCTCTCTCTCTCTCTCTCTCTCTCTCTCTCTCTCTCTCTCTCTCTCTCTCTCTCTCTCTCTCTCTCTCTCTCTCTCTCTCTCTCTCTCTCTCTCTCCATCTCGAGGGGAGGGTGAGGGAGGGGACCCTCTCCTTGAGCTTTCCAGCACCCTTCTCCTCGCTCACTGTCTACAGAAACAACATGGAAGGCAGGAAAAGCTTTGCCTCTGCCCTCTTGCACCAGCCGCTTTCTATACCAGCCCCAGTCAACAAACCAACAGCATGGGAGTCTTACTTACTCCAAGAAGTGAAGAAACTCCAAGGAGAAATGGCAGCAATGAAACAGGAAATTAGTAAGAAAGATGAACAAATAGCCAAATTGCAACAAAAGCTTGATGAAACACAAGGAAACAGCCAGCAAACAAGAGATGAATCAACCAATAAAGTCGACTTTGCAACACAATTATCCGAGGTAAAACTATCCAGCTCTACACATTTTTCAAAAGAAGTAATGTCTGTGGTAAAGGAACAGGAATTGGTGGACAGCAACAAGAAAGTTATCAGGATTGGAGGCCTCCCCCTAGGATGGGACAGGGAGGACATCGCACCCGAGTTAAAAGATGACTGCATCCTTGAAACAGAAGTACTAGAAGCACAACTAACCAAGGTGGTCCCCTTCATCAATCTAGGGTCTCCGGTCTTCATCACACCCAAAGGAACTCAGGCAAGGGTAAGCTATTTTGACATGTCAGATAAGATAGCTGTCATGAAGCAAGCAAAGTCACTACAAGGTACTAAAGTATGGATAGCAGATGAACTCACCCCACTCCAACTTAAAAATCGACCAGCAGAGTTAACTAAAGTCAGAGAAGCCAGGAAGAATGGAAAGTGGGCAGTATACAGAGGTGGTCAAGCTATTATCAGAGATTTCCATACCCATACCACATAGGAAGAAACAGCTATCTCCCTCATTTGTAATATACATTGATGTAATTTTGAAACTCTTATGAGTCATAAGAGTGCTTTGGAAGCCACATCCCCCCCTTTTATTTTTATTTTGATTTTTGCCTTTTATTATAGCCCCTTGAGGGCCTCCCCCCAAGTGGAATGTAATGTTTTGATGTACCTGATCGGTCCCATAGGTCGACTTCGGCCTCCCGTGGACGTTAATATATCTTTCTTTCTTTCTTTCTTTCTCTCTCTCTCTCTCTCTCTCTCTCTCTCTCTCTCTCTCTCTCTCTCTCTCTCTCTCTCTCTCTCTCTCTCTCTCTCTCTCTCTCTCTCTCTCTCTCTCTCTCTCTCTCTCTCTCTCTCTCTCTCTCTCTCTCTCTCTCTCTCTCTCTCTCTCTCTCTCTCTCTCTCTCTCTCTCTCTCTCTCTCTCTCTCTCTCTCTCTCTCTCTCTCTCCCCCCCCCCCTCTCTCTCCCTCTCTCCCCCCCTCCCCCCCCCTCCCCCCCCCTCCCCCCCCCCTCCCTCCCTCCCTCCCTCCCTCCCTCCCCCTCCCTCCCCCTCTCTCTCCCCCTCCCTTTCCAGCCTTTTCCAGCCTTATATATCTTTGTGTCGCGATATACCTTTTATTTCATTTCATCCTCTACAGAGGGTTAGGGTTACTACACTTATACATGGTTTTTGTCTCATAGGCCAAGTTTGGCCTTCAGAAGACGTTAATATGACTCTCTCTCTCTCTCTCTCTCTCTCTCTCTCTCTCTCTCTCTCTCTCTCTCTCTCTCTCTCTCTCTCTCTCTCTCTCTCTCTCTCTCTCTCTCTCTCTCTCTCTCTCTCTCTCTCTCTCTCTCTCTCTCTCTCTCTCTCTCTCTCTCTCACATATCATGTCATATCATGCACACCAACATTGAGGAAGAAAAGATGAGACATGCCGGTCGTCTCAATGTACGCATCACAGGCATTGTAGAAAAAGAAGGCTCTACACCCGAGTCCGACGGGAAGACACTATGCAGGATGCTCGGCTACAAAAAGGACTCCCCCCCATTCATCATGTCTTGGAGAATGAACGGGACCCCACAAAGAAGAGAGCTCTCATTCTACACTTCCCTTCAAAAGATGTAAGATCTACTTTCCTACGCAAGAGGGTGATTCTGAGAGCACTTGATGGGCCCCCCATCTACCTTGATGATGATCTCACACCCATGCAAGTAGCACACCGCCGTGCATGCATGCCAAGAATACACCAAGCTCGCAAAGAAGGAAAGAAGGATGCATACAAAGATGGTCGTTTCATCATTGTTGGCAAGGCCATCCCATAGGGATTCGCGGCCTCTGAGACACTCGAGGAGATACACCTTGTAGTTTGGAACTGCAATGGAGATCTATGGATACACCCAGAGAGGTTGGAGGAGGTGCGCAAAGGCAAAGACATCATAATGCTCCCAGAGATACATGAGAGCCTGGACTGAGGCCTACCTAGAGTCCACGGTTTCCGGTGGGAGTCCAGCTACAGAGAGTGCAAACGTCAGCACACTGCCAGAGGATCAGGAGTAGCCATACTCTTCAGAGATGGACTTCATAGCAGGATATAGATAGTCACACGTGATTCACAGGCCAGATATCTTTGGATTCGACTCCAGCTCTCACAGGAGCGAATCATCTTCATAGCTTTATGCTACTTTGCTCCTTCTAGCTCGCGATTCGCTATCATAGATCGAGAGGAGGACTCACCATACACTTGCTTGTCAAAAGAGATTACAGAGCACTCTGCATTAGGGGAAGTCTTTCTTATGGGAGACTTCAATGCCAGGAAAGGCAATGATCAATGTGAGGTATTTGACCGAGATGACCGACAGATACTTCGTACCACAGAGGATGAGTCTACAGCTCGAGCTTCTTCTGACTCTACACACACTCATTATGGCACTCACTTACTCAGATTAGGCTCTCGATATAATCTCGTTATCTATAACGGGATGGCTCAGTGGCCTACCTCAGGAGGATTGGCATGCATACCACACTCAGTCTCAGATGGCAGGGGAAGTAGAGTAGATTATGTCATGGGATCTAGAGAGGCCATTCACCTACTTACCTCATTCACCATCCCACCCATACCCATTGGGGCCGATCACACATACCTCGCACTCTCCCTCAAGTGAGACACCCCTACATGCACACCCGAAGCACGCATCCCACACACCACCATCCACTTCACACACGAGATGGCTCACATATATGCGGCCCACGTCGAGAAGGGTCTTCTCTTGCTTCACCCTGACACTCCATTATCCCTACTCACCTCACAAATAGCATCAGTTCTTCAGATATCCGCCATCAGCTCCTTCCCACACACCATCCATTCTGGTCACACACCTCCTCCCTAGACTATGCCCCAACGATGAGATGAGATTGAGATTGAGAACTACATTCTCCGAGCTGGAGGAGAGGGTGTAGACCTCGCAGGTACACCTGTTCACATTTTATTGTATGCCGATGACATTGTCTTGATTTCAGAGTCGCCCGAGGGATTACAGCGCCACCTGGATGCCCTAGATGAGTTTTGTATACAGAGGGGCTTGACAGTAAACCTTGGCAAGACCAAGGTCATGATCTTCCACACCTTCCCCATGGTGAGGAATGGAGTAGGATTCACAGCCGGGGGTGGACAGATTGAGGTGGTCACTTCCTATGTCTACCTCGGAGTCACATTCACGAGCTTACCTGGCCCCTTTAGCATGAGACAGGCAGCCATCGATAGATTCACACAAGGATATGCAGCTTTAGCCATGTTAGAGCGGAGATGTCACCAGGCACACTTCCAGGAGCCCCGCACGAAGGGATGGCTATTTGACACACTAGTTAGACCAGCTATGATGTATGCTGCGACAGTTTGGGCCCCAGGCCTCACACTCACCCAGTGGAGTGCGATAGAGAGGTCCGAGGTACGTATGATCCCGCGACTATTTCGCGGGAAACAGTCGGTACCACATGACATCATCATGGAAGAGCTAGCTGCACCACCCATGGTAGTAGATGCACTATTCCAGACTATCTGCTTTATTCAGAGGATGAGGAAGTTCCCTACAGACCGACTCACACGGAGAGCTTTTGAGGCATCTATACAGATATCAGAGTCGGGATATGAGAGAGCTTGGTACAGAGCTTGGTACACTCAGGTTAGAGTCTGGTTTGATAGTCATGGCCTTGATATGGACAGATTGCCGCCTTTTCAGTACGACCCAAACTCACCTCACATCCACCTCTCTCGTCATGAGAGGAATGTTTCGCTGAGACAGGATCTTTGGAAGCTCTACATTAGTCAGACATGGCACACATCACACATGGGATCGAGACTATCGCACTATTGAGTCCAGTTCTCATTACAGAGAGCAGAGGAGCTTAGACGATAGCGCCAACGACCGAGCCCACTCCGGAGAGCCCGTCCCCACCAGAGAGAATTCAGGCAATTCACGCATGCCATGACATGGAGATACGGGGACGTCAGCAGCACACACCTGCCGATCTGGACGTGCAGCACATTTTGAGGATCGCCACAATGCCATACCCACCGATGCATTATATCCTACACCCACTCCAGGCATTTAGAGGGTTATGACACCGCCCTCCCCTCCTCCCTCCCACCCCTCGCCCCCCTTGCCCCCCTCTCCCTCCCTCTCTCCCTCCCTCCCTCCCTCCCTTCCTTCCTCCCTCCCTCTCTCTCTCTCTCCCCCTTTGAAATCCACACACTTCAGGTTTTTGGTCTTCTTTCTTGTGTGTCTGGGTATTGACCCACAGTTGCATGGTTAGTTTCACCCACCAATTTTGACTTTCCAAAGATCTCAATATATCTTTGCTTCTTTCTCTCTCTTACAGGGATTGTAGTAGCCTTTTAATACAGAACATTGTGGAGTTCCACATTATACAGTGTGGATACCATGAAACTCAGAAGCAGAGAAAGTTCAAACATTTCAAAAGAAAAAGAGCATCATTTCAGATAACCAGAAGCTTTAAAAAGTATAGGCACAAACCCACAAACTTACTATAAATGGAGCCTATAATACCAAGTCGAACTCCAGAGAAGAAGAGCAACACCAAAGATATAGTATGTGAGCTTCTATGAATGCACCATGTTACTATTGCTGTGAGAAGAATTTTTCCTTTGTGTGATTCTACAGAAACCAAAGTTTAAAGCAATTAGCAGGGGAGGGATTCTGCATAAGTGGTGGCATGTATTAGGACAATTACCTTCTTCTAACTCATCAAAAGAGCTATCAGAATTTTCTGGTACTGTGATGCTCCTCAAAGACACAATGCTAAAGTACATGCTTGCACCAAGGAAAACCCCAAGACAAAACTGCACTAGCAAGAACAGCCCTGGAACAGGGTAGTGCCAGAAGCCAACTGTGTTCCAAATGCGCGTGTCCTGTACAGAGAAGGAAGGGGAAAGGAAGGGGAAGGGGGAAGAAAGGGGATTGGGGAGAACAAACAAACAGACAAACAAACAGAAATAATAATAATAAATAAATAAATAAATAAAAACCAATTCTTTTTCCTCCTCTATTGGTCCCTACTATGTTTTGCCTTTATACAACTTTCAAAGCCAAATAGTAATTACCTTCTCAAGGGAATCATGGAGGACTGTAAAGGCAGCATTGAAAGTATAGGTACAGATAGCCCAGAATAATATGAACAGTAATAGAGCTGTATTCATGCGCCGAAGAACAGCAACTGATGGAAAGAAAAACAACACAAGCCCAACATATACCAAGATAAAGAAGGCACTAATGCTTGAGTACTTGAAGCTCCATAATGAGAGAAGGATGAGGCATACCTACAAACAAAAGCCAAAAAATTGAAAATTTTCAGGCAAGAAAAAGAAAAAGTATTCTTAACATCTGATGGAGGCCAATCTGGCTATTGAGGTCAAACGTACAATCATAAGGAGGTAAACAACCCTGTCTTTAGTGGAAAAGATGTGTGACATGTCTCGGATACAACATATTCCTGTTCACATTACAATGACAAGATGGAAAGAAGCGAAAACATAGGCTATAAAATTACATTCATCTGAAATGCATGGGCAGACCTAACTCCATCCTGGGCACATGTGGAAATATGGGAGATATAATAATGACATGAGGCGTAGCTGTTCTTAAGAAAAAACGTTGTCTGATCCTCCAAATCTCAACATATCAGGGGGACAAAGTGTCATCCGTATGTTCTCTACTGCTCAGCTTCCTCAAATGTATATTGCAGCCCTCTAGGAGGATCTGTGGAAGTAGAAGCTGCTCTCTCGTTTTATAAGAGATGTGTGAGTGTGAGCTTTCTTGAGCCACTCCTCCATGCTTTCGAATCCTATAGCAATGTATCTCTGATCCTCATACAACAAGGATATCTCCTCCCCACATTCTGAACTTCAATGTGCTCAAAAGATATGAAAACAAGGGGTGAGTACCAAGAATATCATTGACTCTCTCCCCGATTTCTGTATATACAGCACATGTAGATTGGAAATTCTCTTGATACTGACTCAATCACGATTCAAAAACATCATTCAGGTCCATTCATGGTTGGATTGAGTAGCATACTGTACAGTTTTCCATATGTACCGTACATACGGTACGTACGGAACCGTACGGTGGGTGTTCAAACTTCACTCACGTTTTGTAACTTAATTTAGATTTTTGATGTCATAAAGCATTGTTTAATGTTGAAATTAGTCTTTAGATAACTTGATTCTTGAATATGAAATGTATAATATCCATATATTTTTGTCATTTACGAATTCTGGAATTATGGAATCATATATGGACTCTGTTTACTCTGATATATCCATCCTGAATCTTCATATCTTGATTCGTGTCATTTTGTAATGTGGTAATATACAATAAACAGCTAGTAAGGACTACGTACGTAACTAGTATATATATATATATATATATATATATATATATATATATATATATATATATATATATATATATATATATATATATATATATATATATATATATATATATATATATATATATATATATATATATATATATATATATTTTTTTTTTTTTTTTTTTTTTTTTTTTTCTTTTTTTTTTTTTTCTCTTTTTTTTTTGTTGTTGTTGTGGGAAATCTCACTTTATTGCATTAAAGAAAAATGATATACAAAAGCGTGAGGGGAGATAGTACTCTCCCTGTTCCCCAAAATAAGTTCTATGCTACTAACATCAATACGCTAAAGCCATCTAGATAATATAGCCAACAACCTGCAAAATATCGTAAAGAAGCCATGCAGTTCAAGACTGCACACCACAAAGGAATCAAAGCGCATCCAAGAGCGATGCAAGTGTTGTTCTGTCCTCAACAGGCATAACATCTATGTCAAGGCTCATTTTGATTTTGCATAAATTCTAGGAGAAGTTTGGAATATAGCCTTTATTATAGAATAATTTCTTGTTTCTAAACATCCATATATTCCAAAGCAATAAAATGACACATCTCTTTCTCACCCAATCCTAGCTTTTATCATCCGAATGAAACAATAGAAAAGTAGTACTGAACTTGGAGGGCTGCACATCCCATATAGGAAATAGAAGGAAATTGTTCCACCATCTTTGAATGCATGAGCATCCCCAAAATGCATGACGCATAGTCTTTGTATAAGAAGCACAATGTGGACATTGTACTCCTTTTAACCCATGCTTAGAGAGGAAGGCCCCCAAAGTGAAATGGCCGACCAAAATTCTCCACATGAAAATCTTCATATGAAAGGTGAAGGATGATTCCCAAATAGTGCAAAACCTGGCATGCCACCAAACCGGGGATTTATTTAGCTTCCAACGCTTGTTACATTGAAGAGCAATACCATCCGAATGGACAATCGAACCATAGAATGTGCTAGCTTTCCCATTCCACCACCTCGTGTGTTTCGCCAAGAGCCAATCACGCCAGGGATCCGATGCATCAATAGAAAGTGGAACTTGATAACGTTGAAGAAAAAGAACTATTTGAATCCATTTAGACCTATATGCCGGCCCTACCGCATAAGTTCTCCGGATGACAGGAAAAGATAGAAGCTCCCATTTGGCATTATAACATTTTGCAATGGAATCGATTCCCTTATTATTAAAGTACCGAGCCGCCTCACCTAAAGAATAGGCCAGTGGAGGATTTGTTAAGAAGGACCAATACGGAGATACTGATGCAAACGAGTTCCCCACATAACGTTGCCTTCCATTCCACTTCAAGCATGTGGCAATCTGTTTAAAACTCTGAAGCAATACATGTAACGTAGACGAAGTAGTTTGCAGTGGAGCGTGAGAAAAAAACTTGTTCCAAAAATCTAGGTTCCATCTTCCCTTATAATACACTACTCCATCCTCTATAAATATCCAAAATGCATCTGTCCAAAGGGGTTTACAAGAGGAGGTAATACGCATAAGAAAAGCTGTCCTCCTAGCCATTGTATGAGAACAAAGATCCAAAACACCAAGGCCACCTTTGTCTTTAGGTTGACATACAAAATCCCAAGCTGAAATCACCAATGCACAGTTGAGTTTTTTATCCCACAAGAAGCTCTTTACCAAGCAATCAATAGCATGAAGATGACACCTCTTCCAATCCAAAAGCAGAAGATAATACATAACATACGGTTGCAGAAAAGCTTGTACTGTCCTTATCCTGGCATGCAGCGGCCACTGCGAGGAATGCCATAACTCCAATTTACATTTAATTCTATGAAATACCCACTGTATTTTTTGTTTAGTGGAGACATTCACTCCCAACAGGTACCCCAAATACTTGAAAACCATACCTCTATCAATTTTAGGTCCCTGCCAAGGTAGAGATTCAAAATGTAGCGCGGAAACATTAATGAGCGCCGATTTTCACATATTAATATGCAGAGAAGACGCCTCCGAAAAGGAAGTCAGAAAAACAAGTATATTTCGAATATTAGACTCATCTGCTTTTGTAAAAATAAGCATATCATCAACGAATCCAACTGCAATCTATTGAATCCCATATAATGAAATACCATGAATATACTTGACATTCATTTTAGCTTCCAGCAAATAAAAAACATAGGTGTGGACGCTAAAGCATAAAGGAGAGGGTTCAATGGACATCCTTGACGCACTAAACATTCAATTAAGAAAGGAGCAGAAAGCCTTCCATTAATCTCCACTTAAGAAGCACTCTCTTCAGCCAAGATATAAATCAGGCGAGAGAATTTTATCCCAAATCCAAGCTTCTTAAGAACTACCACAATGAAGTCCCACCGTATGCGGTCAAAAGCTTTTTCAAAATCAATTTGCATACCAACCATTTCTTGATCAGAAACAATAGCATGCTCCATCATCATTTGGGTAAGGAAAATGTTGTCATAAATTGATCTTTTATGAATAAACCCAATCTGAGAAGGATGAACCACATTGTTAATAAATGATTTCAGACTCATGGCAAAGATTTTGGCAAATATTTTATAGATAATACTAATCATCGTAATAGGTCTCCAATCTCCCATCTGCTTAGGGACATCCACTTTGGGAATAAGTTTGATTTTTTCGAGCTTAAATGAATAAGGCATCTTTTGATCCCTCATACTTCATTACATACATCCAAAATCAGCATTTTAAGAGAAGACCAAAATTATAAGACAAAATCCTTGGTGAGGCCATCCATACCAGGTGCTTTACCATTTTTAAGAGACCCAAGGGCAAGGAAAACTTCCTCTTCACTTATATATTTTTCACATACATCAGCTTCCCTAGAATCAAGAACATGCGGAGTATGAACTAGGGATTCTTGAAGGGAAGTAAACCATGCATCATCCATTGTATGCAAGGAAGCAAAAATTTTTCCAAAGTGTTGAGTAAATACATCAGCTATAGAATTTCCATCGCGAAGAGTTTCAAGCAGAGAAATAGCACTTTTAGCACGTTTAGTATGCAGAAAATCAAAAAAACATTCAGAATTAGCATGAAGATCATTCACCTCTGTACACCTAGCTCTAACTTTGGAAGACTGAATAGCATTGCTTTCAATTAAATGTAAACATCTATAAGCATCACAAAGCTGAGCATAATCCTTCTCAGAAAGCAACTCTCTAGAATCCACCTTTTCAAACATTAAGACAATAAGATGCTCAGCTCCAACTCTAGCCGTCCTCAATATATTAGCAAAATACTTCCACACTACCTAATTACATCCTTCATATGCGTTACCTAAAATTCCCATTTCATACATGCCGAGGATTTCAATGCCTGCACTTGCTGAATCAGCTTCTCAACCTTAGCTCTGAAAAGAGTCGTTTGAAGCCAAGAGTGATTCAACCTCAAGGGGTCGTTATATTCTCGACTTCTCACAATTGGTATGAGAGCTCGAGGGAGAGAGAGAGAGAGAGACCTTGGGGGAGAACGAGCTTGATGGAGATGAAGAAGAATGGAAAGCTTCCATGCTATTTTTCGAACATCTTCATCATCGACAAGAGCAAGCTGTCATGGGGGAATCGAAGGTCGAGTAGCCTCGTGGAGGGGTGCAAAAAAAACTCGCGCCAGATTCACAAAGAGTTCCTCGTCTAATATAAGGTAGAAAATTGACGAAGTCGAACCAGCCGCGTAGGGGATTTGAACTCTGTACCTTTGGCACCTCATGTAGCTGAGCTAACCACGTGATCATTCAAGGGAGGATGCTCATAGGTCGCGGAGATTCTATATAATCCAACGCAATTCAGAGGGACATTCGGGCAATCTCTACATATAAGTGTTCAAACTTTCATAATATTTCTCTCACACACACACATGCTTAAAGTGGATTACCCCAAATATTGCAAATGATAGCTATGGATGTGATGAAAGAGAAGAAAGAAAGAGAAGAAAGAAAGAAAGAGAAGAAATAGAGATAGAAAGAAAGAGAAAGAAAGAGAAAGGGAAAGAAAGAGAAAAAGAACAAGGAGAAGAGAGAGATAGAAAGAGAGAAGCAAAGAGAGAGAGAGAAAAAGAAAGAGATGGAGAGAGAAAGAGATAGAGAAAGATATGTGAAAAAAAAAGGCAGAGAAAAGAGATAGAAGAAGAGAGGTCGAGAAAAGAGAGAGAAGAAGAGAGTTAGAGAGAAAGAGATAAAAGAATATGGAGCAAGAAAATGGATGAACAAAGAGGAAGAGAGAAGATGAAAGTGAAGATTAGAGAGAGGAGCAAAAGACTAGAAAGAGAGAGAAGAGTAAAAAAAGAGCAAGATTAGCATACCTATCTTCACTTAAATGGCCATAACTCTCTCATATGAAACCCAAATTGGATGATTTCACTTGGTATAGGAAGTAGACTTCAAGGGCTTTCAAATGAGTTGCTGGAAGCTATCATTGGATAATTATAAGCCACCTGTAGAGAGCATTTAATTCTCTGCATATCATTTCAATGAGGTATGCACCGTATGCTGCCCACTCACCTAGCTTCATTGTTTTGGCCATAACTTCTTAATGGAAGCTCCAAATCAACAAATTCAACTTGCTATAAATTCTACACTTGAAGACCTTTCTTTTAACTCGTCATAATCCATATTTGGACCATTGGAAGCCATCTCTGCACAAGCTTTTAAATGGCTGTTGACTGGCAAGAAAAAGACATGGTTATAAGGGCGTGTAGTATCCAATAACACATTTTGGTAAAGTTTTTTATTTTCAGGTTTTTGGAGTAAAGAGAGTGGTTTGCCAACCACTATGCTAATGCCTATCATTGTAATGGTTATTATTTTTTTTTTTCAGACTCCATTTTCCTGGCGAAATGCTACCGGAAATTTTATAGCCACATGGCGTTATATGCCATGTGAGAACTAGAGTGATGTTATGTTGTGTGAGAGAGGAAGCCTTATGTCTGCATAGCTAAAAGTATATAAATTGATTGAAGTAGAGAAGAAGATGAATGAGTATATACATGCATACATAAACGATATGATTGTTAGAAAGTTGAAATGCATGATGCATTTTCTGTTTATAGAAGATCACTTTTATGCATAGTACGAACGAGCGATTTAATTCGTGAGAATTAATTCGCGAATTATTCGTTTAGTACGTTCAGATTGAAAATAAAATTCGGGAATTTTATCCATTGGAAGAGAATTTTATTTTTTACATATAAAGAGTGTGTGTATCTATCTATCTATCTATCTATCTATATATATATATATATATATATATATATATATATATATATCATACATCATACAACATCCGACATCAAATCCTAAATTGACACTATACAATTATCTAAAACATCACGATTTATGATTTTATCATTAAATTTTAACCAACAACTAGTCGTCACGCATAACTTATAAGTTATAACATATTACATCATAGAATCATGACTCATGAGTCATGGCATTGATTAGTAAGCTCCAAACATCATACATCATACATGTTGCTTGAGAACAGTGTCAAATCAAACATACAAAACAAAAGGCACATGAGTGTAAGCAATAATCAAAAGTTAACACATGTGTGAAAAAGTATGGACAAATACTTGATCTCTCAAGTATAATAGATGATTTGGAAGGAGCAAAAGAAGAAGGTAAAAGTTCATGGGAACTTTTTAGGGACAAGCAAAAGACAAAGTAGACCTTTAAAAGAAAAAAAAAAAGTGATAAAATTCGTGCACCACGAATTAAATCGCGAACGAATTTTACGAATTTTATTTTGACACAAAAATTCGCGAATTTTTTCAACTATGTTTTTATGTATCACCACAATGACTTAGGGTGAGCATGAGGAATGTGATAGAGGTATCATGCATAGGCTAATTGTGCCTTTAGAAAGTAAAGGACAAGGTATATACATCATGAACAACTAAGATGTGTTTTTGACTAGTAACGCATGAGCACATAAATTGTTTTTCATGCGAGTCTATGTACTTGATATAGATGCTTATCTCGAGCCCACACAAGAGTGATATGGTTATGATCATCAATACAAGTATTAAGTGCTTGTATGTGATTGGCTATTATGGGATAATGAATGTGCAAGAAGCACAATGAATAGAATGACGTCCATAGATATTCACTTTTACTAAAAGGTGGATACTATGTAAAGAGTCGATTTTTCCAACGAGATGATTTGGATGGTTAATTGATTTGCATTCATCTAGACGATCATTATATGGTGGATACAATATGCATGGATACATATCCATGTCATAATCCATCCAAGATAATAAATGAGTTTGTTTAATCATAAGGATTAATATATCTTGTCATTTTTAGATTGGAAAAAAATGACTAAGCAAATAGTTAGTGAGGTGGCAGCCTCATAGCGTTTTGGATGCTACTCTTTGAGGGAATGACCAAATTTATTGAAATTTGGAGGGCAAGTAGCTTCTAAGGTTTTCTTGAAGCTGACCAATTTTCAAGTAATTTGGAGACTTTTAGATAGGTCAAATGACCTTTGCACTAAAAGTGCTGCTAGTAGAGGTAGAGGTCTAAAACAAGTGGCATAGGCCGGTTGCAAAGGGCATTTCTCTTCATTGGTAGATCCAAATGGAATGTTTTTTGTTGGAAATGAAAGCTTGATAGATGCACTTTGTGCACACCAAGTTTCATTATTTTTAGAGATCATTTGGCAAGTCAAATAATCTCTGCACATCAAAGTGCAGCCTCTGAAATTTATGAAATGATAAGAGACCATGTCACCTAGAGGTGATTGGTTCTCTTAGCTCATTTACCCAAATTGAATGATTTTTGTTTCTAACGTTAGCTAAAAACCTCCATATGGTGTGTATAAAATTTCAAGATGAAATGTTTCTCCATTTAGGAGATATAAAAAAAAGAGTAAAAGTTAGCCTCTGCAAATTTTTACAATTTTGCAGATATAGAGGCTTAGTATTTTGGTCATTGTGAAATATCCAAATGTCCAAATACTATGAAACTTATATCAATCAAATTAGATAGTAGTAGCTATATGCTAGTAAAATTTGGAAGAAATCGGACATCATTTGATAGGTCAAATGGTCTATTCTTCTCAGACCAATCTCTGGCGAGGATTTTCCAAAGAGTGGTACATGTGTCTGATGAGCATATGATATTTTCATATTGGAAACTCTAATTTCAAAAATTTTTGTTGGAGAAGCTACTCCAGTATAGACCCTATGATATACCCAAAATTCAAGGATTTTGGAATTTATCTTCATAGTTAGAAGATATTCTAAAATTGCAATAGCATTGTTTCTAGGCTCACCTAAGCGTAGGTGTAGCAAAGATAGAATTATACTTTTGAATGAGTATTTGATTTCATTTTGAATTGAAATTTTGTGAGACCAAACTAGATAAGTTGAACTAGATTTGGGCACAAAGAAATGAAATTTGGAATTTGTTTGATCAGTCTAAGGGCTTCAAGAAGATGACCCTGTACATTTTCAGAGTTGGTCGTCAAGTGTTCGACCCTTCCAGTAAAATGGTCATAAAACTCTGAGCAAATATCCAAATCAAGAGATTTTTGTGCCTAATGAAAGCTTGATCAAAGCTACATAAGGGTGGAAAATTTCACGTATTTTGTATGAGTAAAAGTTAGTTAAAAGTAAGATTCAATCTACTGCTGTTGAAAATTGTTTATGCAGGAGACATTGTTGAAAGGAAAAGACTTTTCACAGGTTTTATAATGATATTTTTTGAGATGGTGTGATCACCATGGGCTAGATATGCCCTAGATACTTGTTTTTTGAGCATTGGTTTATGGTGATCATTCTCAGTAGGACAGAGGAGACTCTGTCGAAATTTGCAGAAATATATATAGTGCCATGAGAGCATGGAACAGGAGAACTTTGCTAATTCTTCCCATTTCATATAATTGGATTCATACAAGTTGTATAAATTCCAATTTATTGAGTCAATATTTGATTCAAGTCACATGAGTTGATATCTGATGCAAGCCGCATCCTTCACAACTCTAGTTGAGTTGATTTACTAAATAGTTTCTTAATTCTCAACTCAAGATGAGTTGATGTTACAGATAGTTATGAGTGATAGAGTCATAAGAATGACTCTGTTCTTCAGGAACACTTCATGATTTCATTACATTATTTATGGTTGTGAGTACACTTCATGATTTCATTACATTATTTATGGTTGTTAGTACTCACCGAGTTATTCTTATCATT
The DNA here is from genome assembly GCA_020310875.1 of Ceratopteris richardii. NCBI lineage: Eukaryota > Viridiplantae > Streptophyta > Polypodiopsida > Polypodiales > Pteridaceae > Ceratopteris > Ceratopteris richardii. The sequence goes on from CM035444.1 coordinate 83,310,602, forward strand.
TTTGAGAGAAGTGTTTGACTTTAATCTCATACACGCATCTATGTGGAGTATAAAGTTCGTGGTATGGGACATCAAACTTTGTATTCTACCTAGGTGTAGGACACATGGTATGGGAGAGAGGTCTCTGAGATAGTATTTTTTATATGATTTGGAGTTCATTTATATGATCTTCTAGTATCATCTTATTATTAGACAACAGAGGGGCAGTTGAGACAGTCACTCTGTATGTGATCGCAAACAAGGCAAGTCTGCAGGCAAGTAGCCTAGAAGCGGAAAGGCAAGGTTTGCACATAAGAACTATGAATAGGCAATTGCATTGAGAAGAAATTTAAAGAGTACATACTACTTCATTTGATATGCCTGAGAATAGGCCATGGTTCATACATAGTGTGTATGAGGTGAGCTAGATGCTTAGTCTAGTGGGCTATGAGTGTGCTCACATCTACTTACCATTTTTTAGTATGTCTAGTGGACTCATATTATGGTCCCCATTATATCTGGGAGTGCCAAATTATTACAGTAGTTTGCTCGAGACACCTCATTCCTAGTTAGGATCAAATGGTGATCAGATGGTGGTCAGATATAAAGCAAGTTTCATCCACTTGGAACATCTTGCATATTATTACTGAGAAGGCGGTGGTAGTTCCACTAGTTGCTATACTTTCTTAGCACGTCTTCACTTGGCATGATGGATTTGATTCCAGAGAGTGGATTAGGATTTAATTTGTATGGGAAACATTTTGATCCATAGTTTGGATTATTATATATGACACATCGAGATCTTGGTCCATAGTTTGGATCATTGCCTGATTGACATCTTGTTCCATAGTCTGGATCATTAATTGATTATCATCTTGGATTCACAGTTTGGATCATGATGAGATTTTCTTGAGTTTTATTTCATTACAGTGAGTAAATCAAACAGATTTACTTGAGCTTAGAGATAAAACACTACTTGGAAAAGATTTCCACTTCTTTTTAGTATTCTTCCAAGGAGAGTTGGACATAGTCACATTGTTTTTGGATTAGCATAATAGCTTTCATTACTCTAGTGGAGTAAGTGATTTTTGCACAATTATAGCATATGACAAGCTGTCAATGGGTATTCCAGGGAGACAAGGGCAAGTTGCCAAGGTTTCTACAAGTGACAAGCCGTCACAAGTTAGTGGTCAAGGTCTAGGCATAGGGAGTTTGAGGATATTCTGAGTACTTTTGCTGCACACATCTGGACTCATTGGGCCTCAGAGGGATTCCTATAGTATGCCCAAGGCAAGGACTACTGTTGATTGGTGGAAATGCTAAATAGAAAGCACAGAGACTAGTTGTCTACTTTTTGAGCATCTAGTATTTCACACACCTAGCACACTCTACTCTTATCATTTGGAATCACGGATTTTGATTCCCATGTTTATAGCTCCTTCTATATCATTGAGAACAATGATCTTTAGAAGGGGGAGAGAGTGTTATAGTCTCGACTTCTCACAGGCTTCTGCAAAGCTTATCTGGAATGCTTGATTTCCAGTGTGATTCGCAAAGAGAAATTAAAATAGGGTTATGATCAGAAAGAAGCATTGTAGCATCAACCCACATCGTGGAAGTGGCATTTAAAGTCGAAACATGAGAATAATAACATCTGTCTAACCTACTCATTGCTTTTTTATGTGATCTGGAATGAAAAGTAAATCGAAGTGTGTGTCCTCCAATATCCTCCCATAAGTCATTACAATTCAACACCTCCAAAATTTCAGTCCAGATAGAGTTTTCTTGTGATGATATCAAGGATGAAGCAGTTGTACAGTCAATATTTACATCTACCATATTGAAATCACCGCACATTAGAATACGAGCATTTCTCCAAACTTGAAGCCTTGCACATAAATGAATAGCATGCAGCAAATTGCTCCAAGTCTTAACTCTCTCCATCGGGGAGTTAGGAGCATAAACATTAATACAAACATAAGATATTTCTCGAACCGAGAAATGAAGAATAAGAAATCTACCCTGAGGATCATCAAACAACACCTTGAAGTCAATATCTTTTTTAATGATGAATAAACAGCCTCAATATTTATCCTTAATGCCATTATATCGCAAGTGGAAATCTTTAGTATCTAAAAGCATTCCAGCATGATCATGTTTATTATGCTCTTGAATCGCCACCAAATCCAACTGATTCCTAATAATCCATCGCCACAGTCTCATCCACTTTCCGTATTGCCCTAAACCTTGAATATTCCATGATGCAATTTTCATGGCAACGATGGAGTAGTATGAGAAAAATCCATGTGAGTCAGAGCCGGAGCCAAATTTTGCAACACGATATCCATATTATCATAATCTTCTGTCATATAATCATACGAGTGGGGAGCAAAGTTAGCGTCATCCGTAGGACAAGCAGAATAGCCAGATTGAAACTTGCTTCGCTTACCCCGAAGCAAAGCTTTTTTATAACTGACAGGGGTAAACCCTTCATTATCAACAACTCTATTTCTTACTCCTTCTACATCTCTTACAGAAGCATCTTTACTTGTACCCTCTCCCTCCCTCCTTTTATATACATTAAGTCTCGCCGGGGTCATAGGGGCTGTAGGATGCATTTGCTTCTCCAGCACTGTTTCTTTTTGTTTACTATTAACAACTTGGGCTTTCAAAGGCATGGAAGCCCCCACATTGCGAGCGTGCGGAATAGAAGGCAAAGTCCTCTATCTTCCAAATACTTGTTCCTTAGGAACTAAAATTTTGCTGCCAGGACAAGTGGGAATGAGATTTACTCCTTCTGACTTTAAAGTAGGACAATTTTTGGAATAATGGCCTAAGTTACCACAATGGAAACAGGACCCAGCCATACTCCCCCACTTTAGGTAAATAACAATTTTTCCCACATTAGGAACGTTAATACCAAGTGTTTTGGGAAATGGTCTCGAAGTATTCCAAAGAACACAAATCCTATTTTTATTGGGTGCAGAAATAGAGGGAGTATACAGCAATTTGCCCAACACTTTAGCCACATGCCCAATATTACTCCACAAGAAGGATGGAAACTATGAGCTCCACCCAAACAGAGCATTTATAGAAAAGTTCTTCTTTCATAGCCTTCACCGGCTTCCATGGAAAAACATGTGCCATTAAACGGCATAAAAAAATTGTGCATGTACGTGTGTGTGCGCGCATGCGCGCATGTCTGTATGTGCATGTGTGTGTGCACGCGCGCACGTGTCTCTGCGCACGCGCGTGTGTGTGTGCGCGCGCACGCGGGTATGTGTGTGTGTGCGTGTATGTGTGTGTGTGCGCGCGCATGTGTGCACGTGTGTGTGTGCACATACATATATTACATATATATATAATATATATGTGTGTGTGTATATATATATATATATATATATATATATATATATATATATATATATATATATATATATATATATATATATATATATATATATATATATATATATATATATATATATATGGCACTCACCTACTCAGACTAGAGCGAACAAGAGAGGAATTGGAGCTCCTCAAAACTTTGATCGTCTCACTCACACCCGAAGAAGGGACATTCATATGAACAAGACGGAATCTCTCAAGGAAGAACTCACCAAACTTCAAAGCCTAGACCACCGGCATGGGAGACAAGCTAGAATGTACCATTTCTTCTTCTTCTTCTCGTTCTTCTTCTCCTTATTCTCCTCCTCTTTCTCCTTCTCCTTCTCCTTCTCCTTTTCCTCTTTCTCCTCCTCCTCCTCCTCCTCCTCCTTCTTCTTCTTTTTCTTCTTCTCTTCCTCTAGTTTTCTACACAAACCTAAGCTTCAATAGCCAACCCTCCTCTTTTCTCAACGTTTGCACTTTACTTGGGCAAAAGTGGACATATTTCATGCCAATATATACTTTGACCCTCTCTTCACAAAGAATCCAATATTTCATGCTTGAACATATGAGTGATCCCATAGATTTTCCATAGGATTATATGGTCAAAGATGGAGTACAGAAGCTTAAGCATTGTTCTCCCAAAAGGGATAATCGTGCTAATATTTTTCATGAAGGCACTTGGGAGTGTGTAGCTAACTAAAACATCTTCATGGACTTGTCAATCCAAGAAAATAACTTTAACTTGAGGTGGGCATTGAGAACGAACATTGCACACATCTCAAGACCTCTCAAGAACTTACCATCCTAGATGTGAATGTTCAATCTTATAATAAGACCCCAATATGAGAAGCCATGTAGCATTCACTAGTTCATGAGTTATATATATACCTTCATAAGTCCATACTTATCCAAACTTACAAACTCAAGATAAATAGCACAAAAACAAACACATAAGATAAAAATTGACAACGAAAGCAAGAGACATAACAAAAATTAAGATCAATATAAGTCATGAAAAATACAAACAAATAAGAAAGGCAGTAGAAAATGAGCTAATAAACAGATTTCATATTTAAATATAAGTAAATAGATTTTTTTTGTAATAAAATTCAAAAGAAAAAAAATGAATACATAAATAGGTAAAATTAAAAAAAATGACCAAATAATACATAATCGAACACACAACAACAAAGGATATACACATTTAAAAAATAATAATAATAATGCTACTAAATAAGAAATAAAAACTTTAAGAGAAAATTTCTAATGAATAAATTACAAAAAATAGTAATAATAAATGAAATAACATTTGAAAAATAAAACAAAACTAATCATCCAAAAAAGAGAGATTATTAATAAAAATGGAGTGAGGAAAAATTAAAATTAAAATTGAAAAAGAAATAAATGGGAAAGAACGAAAAAAATAATAATAATGATAAATCAATAGAAGACAATAACAGAAACAAACCAAAAAGTGCATCTTCAACTTCTATGTCTATCCAAAACAAGAGTATCATAATTTAAACTTTATTATGTGTAGCTTGGATAAAAAGTTATGACATCCCTACTAGATAGTTCATGAGTTTCCCACTTTAAAATACTAGAAGAAGATCTAAATTATTGTAGGCCTTGATGGTTAAAGGATGGTATGGATGGAAATATGGTGATAAAGTACGTTGTTTACGGGTTGTTAAATCTAGAATCGTTACAAGTTCTACATCGAGTCACGTCAACGACTAGGAAGGAAATCACTCTTATTTCATCATGGATGCTATAACTATTGTCGATCCTATGTGAGGCTCAATGTGAATCAAGAGAATGAAATATAGGCACCTACATCTTGCAAACCTTTTTTTCCTTCTATTTGATAGCGAGAAGAAATCATTAGTGTACATTCTTTTAGAGATGGATAATGAGTCAAGTCCTTCCTTGTTCCCTACATAATGGTAAGCTTGGACATTCCTTCAAACTTCTAAGCGAGTCAAGTCATCCACGTGAAGTGCATTCTCTAATAAGCTATCCAAAACATATCCTCCGTATCACCATTAAAGCGCTTAGGAGCACATGGGAATGAAAATTAATCTACCATTCATGTATGTCCTGGCGCTTTTTGCCATGATTCAAGTTTTAAGTTCTCTTACCTCATAAGTTTTTGTTATGTCTGAGCAATTATTTCTTTCATTCCTACATGTCCAAAGAGGAAAATGAGGGACGAGAGAGAAGACACTTATTCGCTTCATTTCGAGGCTATCACACTTCATAAAGTCAATTTCGCATGAGCCATCACAACTACCAGGTTCTACATGCATTCTTCAATGTTTTACTTTTTTAATAATGATGAATGGTCTATCTCATGGACCAGTTCTGGCCTTTAGAACTAAATGGTATATCTCGTGGACCAGTTCTGGCATCTAGAAGGCCTTAATATATATCTCTCTTTCCCTCTCTCTATCTTTCTATCTGACTTCAGCAGTCAAAATTCAAATTGCTTTTTCTTAAACTCTATTCAGAGATAATATGCACATGGCTGCTGGCATAAGGCTATGACTGTACAAAATATATGTGTATATGAGGAATGAACTCACAATCAATGAAACACCAAAATGGATACACAAGCTACTCTCAACGTGTATGGAGTGTAGAAAGTATGTAGAAAGTAAACACACCAAATGATGCAAACCCTAATAGTTTTGAAATGAGATGATTTCTTTTTCCTTCTTAAGAGAAAGAATGCTGCATTGATCAAGTCAACTAAAAAACATTTGTACTCTATTGACAACAACATACAAACAGCAACCTGATTAGTATAGGCAACAAGCCAATCATGGGCCATTCATTTAGGCTTCTAGGAGCTCAGGGTTAAGGCTCACACATTCATTAATTTAAAAAATAATAAAGTCCAACAGTTGGTCACTTACAGGAAAGCCATAAACTGAGAAGTTTATTGATATAATATGCATAACTGTTGAGTTTGGGAGGGTTCTAGTCCAAGAGACTGATGGTCTGTACATTGTACACACATTAAAGCAAATCAAATATAAGAAAACCAGTTAATTCTATATATTAAAACAAAGCTTTCAGTTATATGACAGTATGTCAGAAATAATACCTTACATCCACGGCATGTATAAAATCAGACGAGTCCAAGAGTCTCTCTTTCAAACCACTCTCTTCATTACTCAATCTTATTCGATTAGTGACTACACCATTGGAAGTCTGGGGTAATAGTTCCTTATAGTAAAGATCATTTCTGTTTTCCTCTTGAACATCAAAGATAGACACTGACAGCTGTAAATGATACCACCAATATGAGCATTTTGTGCCACTTGGCTCAAATGTAAACATAAAATCACATAATAAAGGGAATCCTATACAAGGATTCAATGACTTGATGATTCCCCACCAGTATATAAAAGGCTAGTAGTGAGATGCTTTGAATCATCTCAAGCCAGCCGCACTCTCCTAGTGATACCCGAAATAGTCCCAAATAATTGGAGGTTTGCAATAGAGATTCAGGAAACATTATTGGAAGTTGATAAAGATAAACCATAAGGATCTCAAGGCCCGTAAGCAAAAGAAGGTAGTTCCAGCTCCTGAACGTTAAAATTTATAAAAGAAACAATAATAAAAAACAAAAAAAAAAAAAAACAGCTGAAATATTAGGCCCAGGATATTCACGCAATACTTAGTTAATTCAAGGAAGAAAAAATAACGTTATACCATGAAAGCCCAACAAAGTTTCCTGATAAAGCCCAATGAAATAACCCGATGCAGCTGCAAATGAAGAAGGGAAAAGACATCCAGCAGGGTCGTGCAACAGCAGCTAAAAGCTGTACTGCTGGAAGCAAAATGCTTCTTATGACTGCTCGCAACTGCAAACCCCCTGTAACAATAAAGCACCATTTCATAATTAATACTGTGAATTACGTACTTATTCCATAGTTTAAATGTTGCGTCTACAATGGATTCTAGTGATGCTTCATGCATATGGGCTATGAACATGCATATGGACATATGAAATATTGTGGGCTTGAACTTTGTAAATACGGTCTATGTGGTCAAAGGCAATTCCTCAACTGTATACGCTGTATTGACCTTTTACAAGCATTTACAACTTATTTAATTCACCTCTATTACTGTACAAGATAGCTGTGATTTGTACGAAACAAAACACTCAATTCTTTTTTATATTGGACTAAGCTTTGTTTGAAACTTAAGCAAAGAGAGTGAATCTGAAATCGATTACCTTTTTTTCATCACATTACTACCAGATGTTTCATGACAACTTAATTGACGAGAAGAAAAAAGAAATATATTCAAAAAGAATATTCAAAACGAGCATGTTTAGCATATGAGAAATTACCCCAAGAGAAGTCCAGGATGCTATTAAAATTAGTGATATCTTTGATTGCATATGCTAAAGTTATGGTAGTGAATACCATTAAAGTGAGAACAACAGAAATGCAGGGAATAGAAGTCCATGGATTCAACCTGCCCAAAAAAAAAAAGGGAAACAAATTTACATAAACCAATACAATTAATTAGCAGATGAAAAATATCAAAAAAGGATAACAATGTAATGGAACATAAATACCTGATATGAACACGTTTGGCATTGATGAATAACAACATTTATTATGTTATGAATATTTCACGAACTCAAGATTTCAATGGATTTATTTCTATGCATGTACAAATGCTCACATTCTCTCACACAGACAGGACAAATTAAAAAATAGAAATATAGTTGCGTAATTGGTTGCTTTGTTTGAGCATGTATTCTAACAGAAATGTAATACACAGTTCTACATATATATCCTAATACCCAGTGCTTCTTTCTGGACAACAAAGAGTATGGATCTGATATAAGCCTAGCACTTAGCTTATCATGCATTATCCACAGTGCACAATATCAACACAATCTTCTTAATGTGGTGAGTAGCATATAACCATTTTGTAACCTTAAATGCTACATATAATAGAAACTAGTTTCGCATGTTCAATATATGATTCAAGCTTACATCTGCAGATACAAGATAAGTTTCATGCATAATCTCACTGCATATAATTTGGTGAAAGGACATAGTAGAATTATATATGCTGCAGTCATTAAACAAATATTTATCATGCACTGATATACAAATATTAGTGTAGGTACATGTACCTATAGACAGAGTGAAAGGCACATCCACACGTAGAAATGTATGTACATACAAATAATTTTTAGGGGCAAGTGCCTTTTTTATTCCTTTTAAATGTACAGACATTGAAATCCCTAGGGAAACTAATATGGCCCTTATTCCATTGGGCCATAACATGAAATTAAACAAAGTCCATGATTTAAAGTGACAGGGACATGCTATGATCAAGTGTGCATATTAGTTCACCTCTATGCTATGTGAAACCACTCTTTATTTAAACTTCTTCTGAACATACTCTTAACAAGATATTTTTAAACAATCCACACAAATCCATCTTCATTACATCAATGCTTAAGTCATCTCATAATGTTCTAGAATCTTTTGTTTACATCATTCTTATGCCATTGTGGACTTTTCTAGAACCTCTTGCTTACACTATCACTTATGTCACCATGTAGTATTGCAAAATATCTTGATTCTTGCTTACATCATTGTTTATGTAATCATGAAAAGTTTTACAACCTCCAACCGACCACATGACTCTTTATCAATTTAAGAGGAGGGCCTAGTGTAGAGTAAAAAATTTTGTAATAAACTAAAGACCACCATTGAAAGAACCTAGGCATACTACTCCACTCTCCCAGTTTCCTTGGGTGCCAACATTCGCCCAACTTCCTTAGGTAATAGCACTCACCCAACTTTCTTGGGTGCCAATACTCGCCTAACTTTCTTGGGTGCTAAGGCAAATGGCAGCTTCTGACATGGCATGCGACTAGAAGATTCTGACAGCTCGGCTCAAGGCAATGGAAGTCAAGAGGAACCGAGGCACTGGCCACAACCATCGATTCAAGCAACCACTACTTGACAAATTCTGGTCTTTGGCACCTGATAACTCTAACTGCCCAAAGACCTTAACTCCCCCATTATTACTGTAACATACACTTGTAATTTACAAATCTTGCCCCGTTTGTTTATAAAAAGGGAGTTCTTCACATTTTCAAGACGTGCACATATCCAAATAGAAGAAGATAAAGGCATGTTAAAGAGACAGGCTCAGAGAATTCTAGCCAGAGTTATGCATCAGTGTCGATAATAGGATTGCATGTGTCTATTCCTACCTGTTCTCTGCTGGGGATAAAGGCCCAAGGACTCCTTTCGTATATTTCGACCCTTCCATGTGAAAGCTCTCCGAGAGAGCTTTCCATACATATTTTTGTTATATTTTGTTGGAGCCCAAATTGGAGAGTTATAGGCATTTACATTATTTTTATGACTTTTGATCATTGGTCATGTGTGAACATGCCTAAATTACCTAAAAGTAACTTATCAATAAGACTTGTTCTAAAATCTCTTATAACTTGATTGAGACTTCTTCAACTTCAGCTTCTCCATCTTCTTCTCCAAATTTTTGTGCAGGTTTCTCTCTCTACATTTTCTCTCCTCACTCAGCAGCCCACTCCCTTTGCGTTTCGAGCAACCGAACACACCACCATGTAGCTCTACGTGGCCTCTTTGAAGTAGTATCATAACTTTGAGCTGTTCCATCATGATAAAGTTTCTCCAAATGCTTTTTTATTTCGGCCTATGCTAAGCTGAAGGCTTTTTCTTTTTGGGAGAATTTCATCACGTGAAACCTTCATTTTTCACGATAAAAGCGTTGTTTTTGGAGGATTGGTTCAGCCCATAGCAAAACTGAAGCAAATTTTGAGTTTTTCAAAGAGGTTCATCGCAAAAAACCTCTTCCATTGTTCTTCTTGTATTCTCACATGTCATTTTCAGCATCCACACTGCTGATTTTTCATTTACAAGTCCTTTTGTTGCGGAAATTCTCTCTTATCTCAAGTGATAGTACATGTATAAGGATTGTGGAAGTGCATACTTATTGGAAACTTATTATGGCAAGTCATTTCTCTGATGTACAGGTCATATTGCCGCAAAAATTAGGGCTTTTGTGAAAACAAGCACCCATTGACTCTGTTTTGTATCTATCAGTGTTGTGTACGTTGTTGCGTATGCTGTTGCGTACAAATTTAAAAAAAAAAAATAGGGCCCTTCCAACGGGCCGAAAACGGCCCGCTAGAGGTCCCTTTTTCATTTCATTCCACTAGAGCTATCAGAGCACTCAGAGCAATCAGCAAAAGAGAGAGAGAGAGAGGGAGAGAGAGAGAGAGAGAGAGAGAGGGAGAGAGAGAGAGGGAGAGAGAGAGAGAGAGAGAGAGAGAGATCAGAGAGAGAGACTCTTAGCCATCATGCCTAGAGCCAAACAAGAGTGTTGGCAACATGTCACAAGCCAAGGGAAATTTGGCACAGGAGGTAGTGAGAGATGGACATGTAAATTATGTAGGTACAAAAGGATGGGGGCCTAAATAGAATAAAAGCCCATCTACCACGATTTTGAGGTGTAGGTGTTGGTCCTTGCTCCAAGCCAATACCGGAGAACATGAAAGAAGAGCTTTTGGAACGGGTTGCAACACGAGAATCAAGAAGAGGTGTTAGAACACCTACACCTAGCAGTGCACAAAGCTCAGTTCCTCAAGGGCAATCATCGCAAGCATCTCAAGGGGAGTTACCATCATCCCCTCTCATTAAAGACTTGGAGACCGAGGAGGCAGCGCATGCATCTCAACATCAACAAAAGAGGCCACGGAAGAGTCAAAGCATTCCTACAGGTCGTGGAAGTCTACATGCATCATCCATACGGGTTAGTTTGCAAAAGCAAGGGAAGCAGGAGGCCACCCAAGGTATTATGAAGCTTTTCATTAAGTACGGTCTAAGTTTTAATGTAGTGTGCACTCATGAATGGAAAGAGGCCATGAAAATGGTAAGTAGGCTTGGGGTTGAGTGGGAAGGGCCTTCTTATGAAGAGCTAAGAGGAAGTGAGCTTAGAAGAACAAAAGAGATTGTGCAAAAGCAATTGGAGCCTATGCAAGAGACTTGGAAGAAATATGGCTGCACTTTGATGTATGATGGATGGACAGACATTAGGAAAAGAAATGTATATAATATACTCGTTCATTGTTGCAAAGGCACTATGTTCCTACGTGCCATTGATGCATCTACTCAAGGCCTATCCATCACAAGGAGTACATTTTTGGACATATTAGACAGGCAATTTTGGACATTGGAGTAGAGAATGTTGTCCAAGTCATAACAGACAACGAAAGTAATTGTGTTTCCATGGGACGGAAGTTAGAGGAGGAGTTCCCATCCATTGTATGGACTTCATGTGCAGCTCATAGCATAGACTTGTTGATTGAGTATGTCGGGAAGGTCACTTGGATACATGAGATTTTTTCCACATGTCAGAGAGTGGTCAGCTTGTTCATGAAGAGGCCAAAGTTGCTTGCTATTTTCAGGTCATACAGTGATTTGCAGCTTCTTAGGCCTGCAAAGACCAGATCTGCTTATATGTGCATTGTGATGGAGAGATTGCTTCGAGTGAGGCACGCACTTATGAAGAGAGTTGTTTCTCTTGAGTGGTTGGCATGGAGTGGCCATACAACCAAGAAAGCAGAGATGGTCCGCATTACTTGTTTGAGTGACAGCTTCTGGAGAGAGGTAGAGGCTCTAGTGGGAGTGATGCAGCCTCTATATTCCATGCTACGCACCATTGACATGGAGGGGAGTACTATCGGCCTTGTCTATGAGTATATGGACTGCGTCGGGGAGTCCCTTGCTCGATGCACTTCTATTTCTTCCGACAGGTATGGAATATGCATTTTGATAATGTTACATTCGAATTTTATGTTCTTATTTTTATTACCAATGACATGCTTAAGTCTTGATTCTTGATTCTTGAATAAATAGGCTTGATGAGATTAGATCTATATGGAGGGATCGATGGGATTGGTTCCATCGACCGATTCATGGCATGGCTCATATTCTACACCCCTTATGGAGATCTCAGAGGCAGATGTTGGATCATGAGCTTGACAGTGCATGGACTTCATACATACGCAAATTATATGCTGATGATGTTGATATGCGCTTGGCACTCGAGGATCAGCTCCTACTATTCCGAAACTATGGGGGTAGTTTCGAGGAGGACATCGTCATGCTCCGGTCTAGTCAATTGTCACATGTGTCTTGGTGGGAGAAATATGGTCTATTTGCACCTCAGTTGGTAAGTAGTAACTTGTAAGTCACATTTAATTCATAATTTCTAATTGATAATTCAAGAAAATAATGCATTTTTTATATGGAACATGCAGAGATCACTTGTCATCCGCATTCTTTCACAAGATTGTAGTGCTAGTCCCTGTGAAAGAAATTGGAGCACTTGGGCCTTCTTCCACACAAAGAAGAGGAATTGATTATCTACTGCACAGTTGGAGCGGCTAGTATATTGCCACTGCAACTTGCATCTTTTGGAGGATGGAGGTCACACAGCGGATGTGCGGAAGGTGAACATTGATCATATCGGCATAGAAAAGGTTCGTGAGAGGTCTGCTATACCTTCAGAGAAGTTGGACCTTTACAGCATGCTTTATCAGGAGTTGACCGAGCCACGGCATCATACTCGCTCCCAGAGACGTGCTCGATCACGAGCCATAGATTTTGCATCGACTTCAGGGGTCTCTACTAGTTCTTCTCCACATGGTAGAGAGGATAAGGATGAGGATGAGGATGAGGTTGAGGATGAGATGTCATCAGATACTTAGTCAAATTTTGATGATTGACTCTTGAATTTACTTGGACATGTGACATGTCATATGACTCATGAGTCATTGACCGTATTTATGGACATAGGATATGTATTTATGACATTTAGATGATATTATGATTATGTCTTGACTCTTTAATCTTGTGGTGACTCATCTATCTGCTTTGTATTTGTAATTTGTGCCCTCATTTATCTCGTGGATTGAAGTTTTGATGGTGAATTTATTGAATATTCATATGAAGTTTGAATTAGTGTCCACTATCAAGTGAATATAAGTTTTGATTTGGAAATGTGATCTATAATTTAGTATTGCCTCCAGCCTAACTTAGAAGTTAAAAGTTACTGTGCATTGTGATCAAATTTCTAAGTAGTTAAGTTGAAACTTGAAATGCATTATGCAAGTCAGAAGTTAGAACTTAGAAGTCGACGTCTGACTATATATGATATGTTTGAATATTGATATATAATTCTTATATGTGGTTTTTGAATATATTCAAGCACTTATAAGAGGGTTTATACATTTAGGGTACCTAAAATCTAAAAAAATACTAAAAATTTGACTAAAAAAACTGAATTGTACGCAACTTTATCGCAACTTCTCGTTTGTAACTCCATCATGTTGCTAACGCGTTGCCTACGACATTGCCATTCCGTTGCTAACCACACTGGTATCTATGTATGTCTTTTGTGGTTGAATAAATTTGTTGTTTTTGATGCAATTACAGCTTGATGGATTTTCTGAAATTTTTTGCAAAAAAATTCAGAAATTGATTTTTGGAAGTTTTAAATGGTTTTCTGGAAAAATTCTAAGCCAAAGTCTCGTCAGGTGATTGTGCACTGGACAATAGGTGAATTTTACCTTTATTGGTGAAATTCTGAAGCTCTGAGTGTGCAAACATGGCTTCTACCTCCTCTGATGTCAAAAATTTGTTTGAGATCAAGAGATTTGAGGGTAAAGGCTTTGATTTGTAGAAAGAGAGAATGTTTGGCATCCTCTTTCGTAAAGATTGTGAAGGGGCTATTGAGGAAGTCAAGCCTGAAGATATGACTGATGCGCATGGATGAACCTAGACAAGAAGGCCATCATTTATATCAAGATGGTTGTACCATATGAAATCTTAGTGGATCTGAAGGGCCTTACAAGTGCTTTTGAGGTATAAGAAAAGCTGAAGGCAACCTATGAAAATACGCCTCCTATAAATCAAGTGCATCTTACGCGTAAGCTAGTGTGTATGCAGCCTGATGAGTCAAAAAGTGCAGATTAACACTTATCTTCTTTTACAGGTACTCTCTCGAAGTTGCAAAACTCCAAATTACCTGCATTTGATGATAAACTTAAGGCTATCTTCTTGTTGATGATCTTAACCAATTCATGGGAAACATAGGTTGTTTCACTTTCTAATAACCCTAATCTTACCTTTGATGGTATAAGGGGTTCTATTTTGAATGAGGAAATCAGGAGGACGGCTAGTGGAGAGGGAAGTGGTTCGGTCAATGTGGCTAGGGGAAGAACGGATAAGAAAAGTGGAAATGAGCAAAAGCAAAGGCAAAGCTCAAGTGATTTGTTACCAATGTGGTAGGAAAGGTCACAAGAAGCTTGATTGCAGATACTACAAAGTTGAATTAGAAAGAAAGAAGAACACAGGTGACAAAAAGAAAAAGGACACCAAGAATGAAGCACATGATAATTCAAAGGACAAGGACAAAGAGAAGGCCAATGTGGCCTCTAGTGTCTTCATTGAGGAGCTATCAAATGCACAAGATATTCTTTGTGCTACTATGTAAGCAAATCAAGCTGAAGTTAATGATGCTTTTGTCAATATTCATGCACAAGGTATGCAGATCACAAAGAGGGATCTGATTGATGCCTTGCTTACTGCGAATGATGCTTTGTCACGACTCACAAACATGGATTGTGGATTCAGGTGCATCGTTCCATGTTACTCTTATTAAGGAGTGTTTTACTACCTTTCATGCACGCAGCCATGGACATGTATATCTTGGAAATAACCATGCTTGTTCTATTGAAGGTATTCGCACAATGCACCTCGCTATAGATGGCACTAATGAACTGGTTTTGCATGATGTAAGGTATGTACCAAGCACCAAGAAAAGCCTATTGTCTGTTGGGCAATGGATATGCATGGATATAGTACCCTCTTTGAGAAGGGGTCATGGAAGCTTATCAAAGGCTCTACTATCTAGGCTGAATGTTAAAGGTACAAAGAAAGGGACTCTTTATTACTTACATGGTAAAGTCTTGTTGGGCAAGTTTATTGCTTTGGCTGAAATCCATTCACATATGGAATTATGGCATAAAAGGTTTGGCCACATGAACCAAAAAGGCCTTGATAAACTATGTAATTTGGACAAGTTTGATGCTAAAGGCTCAAAACTTGAATTTTGTAATGAATGCCAATATGGTAAGCAAGTAAAGAATTCCTACTACTCTTGCGTCTCTAGTAAGTCTAATGTGCTTGATCTTGTTCATTCAGATGTTTGTAGCATGTCCACCAAATATATGGGGGGGTTCTCTTTACTTTGTTTCTTTTGTTGATGACTACTCTAGGAAGCTTTGGGTATATTTGTTAAAATTTAAAGATGAAGCCTTTAATGCATTTAAGAAATTTCATGCATTTGTGACCACCCGAACAGGTAGAAAGCTGAAATGCTTACGTACAGATGATGGGGATGATTTTGCAAGTGTTGAAGCCTGAATTCAATAGATTTTGTGAAAATCTTGGTATTAAGAAGGAGCTAACAGTCCCATACAGCCCTTCTTCCAAGGGTGTGGCTGAAAAGTATAACAGGACTTTATGTGAGAGGGTGAGATGCATGCTGACCAGAGCTAATCACCCTCATGGATTTTGGTGAGAGACTCTGAAAACTGCACTTCATGTTTGCAATTGATCACCCCATATGTCCTTAAAAGATGGCATTCCGGAAGAAGTTTGGTCTGGCAAACCAGCTTCATGGAGATGAAGATGAAATGGGCTTCAGGATTTAGCTATCTCAATTCAAGAAGGTAATATGCAGCCGGGATGTTGTATTTAATGAGGCAAGGCTGCTCAAAAATGATTGTGCCTCTAAAAGTGATCATAAAAAGGTCAAATTTCAGCATGTACACCCACGTGTAAAACCTGATATGAACCCTCCGGATGCACCACATTTGGCTGGAAATGAAAATGAGCCAGTGGTTATTGGTTGCTGCTGTTCCAAGGGTTTTGCCTTCTACTTCAACACAAGGAGACAATTATCTTGCTATTCAGATCAATTTCTGATTTAGAGTTTCTGAACCCTAATTTCAGAATTAGGGTTTGCTGTAAAACAATTATAAACTGTTTCTATTCACTTCAATTGCACCTACACACACTCTTCATACCTCTTAGGCACTTTATGCACAATTTGTTGTATTTAGAACCCTAAATTCAGCTTAGATTCAGTTTTATATTAGGATACATTCCGTTTTGTATCATTACACATTGTAATTTGACATTCATATTAGATAGTGTAAGCAAGCATTCAGCTTACTTTGACACTTTGACAAATTGTGTATTCGCTCTCTGTTTCTCATTCATATAATTTTGAGTCTTACGGTGTGTATTCTAAGGCTCATGTGTTGGAAGATCCTGTAAACATGTGAATATGATTATTAGGGCACACCTCACCTCCAACATAATCAACAACTTTTACTCGAGCTTTCCTCTAGTTGGGCGATTGTACTCTCTGATTAGACTAATAGCTTTTGTTCAAAACATTATTATTAGAAGCTTGAAATGGTCCATGACACACACTAGAACCCTTTTGTTCAAAACATTATCCTTCTCCAAGTAGAAGCCTCACTTGAAATGGTCCATGACACACACTAGAACCCTTAAGCAGAGTTAGTTGTCTCTTAGAAGAACACCTATCAAGAGCTACCACCGAAGACGAAAAGACTCTTATTCAATGCTAGTTAGAAGCCTATCTACATCCAGAAAATTGGGGGTAGTCTTCCAATTTAAAGACGAAATTAAAACTCCAAAAATCTCTACAAAGAGGTTTCTTGTTTCTTCCAAAGAACAAAATACTACACAAGGCAACATGGAAGAAGAAATTCCTTCCCTATTATCTAGAATGAATGTCAGATTTTCCTCGTTCCATTGCAGTGCCCATGAAGATCCCGAAGGCCACGTGCAGAAATTTCTCTCAACATGCAAAAGTAGGGGTCTACAACAAATACAAGACGCATTCCTCGCTTTGTTTCCATCCATGCTCAAGGGATTGGCGAACAAGTGGTTCAGCCAATATGCTGACTTCTTGAGAGGCATTAAAAGCCGAATTCACAAAAACATTCAGGCAAGGTAATTCCACATAAAGAATCCTGGATGAATTAAAAATTGGATATTATATGCAGGAGGAACTTATGACAAGGGCAAGATCCTTGGTGCTGAGGCTACCAAATGCACCAAGTGATTTCGTGCTTCAGAAGTGGGTGGAAAAAGCTTTGCTCAGAACCACTCAACAAAAACTATGAGAGCTTCTACGACGAGACTCCACTTAAAGGGAATTCGAAGGTACTTAGCTTTGTATAAAGACCACTTTGTGGCTTTATACAAAGACCTAATCTATATAAAGACCATTTGTAAGAAACCCTAATCTATATAAAGACCACTTTGTGGCTTTGTATTACATAGTTTCTCTTGATGAATTTCAGATTCCCTTGAGCATTGTAACTCTCTTAGTATAATTGTAAGTACATGGAGCTAGTGTGCTCCTTTTCTATTTGTTGTTCACTATTTCCCTATCCCAATTTCTTACTCTCTCTTTCTCATTCTCTTACTTAATTGTGAGTTAATTAAGGGTCCTCATACCCTTATTTGCTGAGAATTTGGTATTAGAGAAAGGTAGTGTAGAGTATTTGGTTGGACTTGATCATATTTAAACCAGGTTTCTAGCAAGGAGGAGAGATGACATCCTCTAATATTATGGAGATAATTTCCATACGTGGTAGAACAAGGCTCCAAGATTTTCTCATGGTCAATGATCTATGGGATGAATAATGAATTAAAGATGAAGTTAAGCACGTACGAGGAGTTGGTTTACATAAAGAAGTTACTCTACGATTATAAAAATCCCAAGCTCAAAAAGCTTCTTCATCTTCAACCACATGTGGAAGCTCTCACGGAGGAGGGACATCAACATCAGGAAGGTTACCAACATCAAGTCAACGCCCACACGCAAAAACTATATCGAGGAACATAAAAGCTTTGTCCACTATAGGTATGTGCTTAAGTCATAGTCACTAAGGGACACATCCTCAAGCCTTGGGGACACCGAGATGCAGCCACTTACTCATATCATTAGGGACCCCCAGCAAGGATAGCTCAGATCCCCATTTCAAAGTTTGATACAAGACCGTGTCCCCAAGATTTTTTTTTGTGATGATGCTTGTTTAGGGATGTCGAGACTCGATTTTGACGGGATCCTTTTCTTTTGCCGAAAATGGTTCAATTTCAAGAGAGCTTTAATGCACATTTGCTTTATCTGGAACCTTCTTTTGAAGGCCATAAACAACCACAAAAAGAGCTCCTTGCTTCCCTTAAAACACACATTCTTACTTTCAGCTTTTCCTCTTGCATCTCTTGTGTATGGAAGCTTGAGCTACCTTCAGCCTTGCATATTCAGAAGCCACGTCTCCACCGTCTTAGCCTTCATGCCTCTCTTGAAGAGTGATTCCAATAGCCCTTCTCTTGAGTCCTCTCCTCAAGGCTAAAGACCCTACATCCTAGGTTCTAAACCTTCCTGTTCTCTTATCTTGAGAGCAAAAAGCTAGAACCGGCTGAGAAGAATTACTCCGTCTATGAGAAAGAGTTGTATGCATACGGAAAGAGTTGTATGCAATTGTCGGTGCTTTGAAGAAGTGGCATCATTACTTATATGGTGCCAAAGTTACGATAGTGTTTAATCAAGAGAGCATAAAGTGGCTCTCTAACCAAATAGACGCCTGTTAGGCAAAAGACTCCTCAAGAGTTTGATTATGAGCTTAGGTATAGGAAGGGAAAATTTAATCGGAGGGTTGACTCGCTTAGCTGCATGCCTATGCTCAATGGACTAAGTTTTATTTAGATCACTAGTGAGCTACTTGAGTCCATCATAGGGACACATCGGCTTAATCCTCCATATACCAAGATTTGGGAGGCTATAGAGAAAGGGGACAGACATATGGATTTCCAATGAGGATGGAATATCGATCGGTACTCAAGAAGGATTTAAGTGGAAGAACTCAAGCATCCATGATGGATATATATTGTAGAAAGGTAAGGTGTGTGTCCCTAGAGAAATTTGAGATGAGACAGCATATATTGCATGAGCATCATGACACACCTAGCGTCGAACACCCAAGAGTTAACAAGACTTATGATCTTGTTAAGAGGCAGTTTTACTTACTTGGACTTCATAACAACGTCCTAGAGTATGTGCTTAAATGCGCAAAATGCCACATCAATAAAGCTGAGAGATTCATGATAGAAGGTCTACTCCACCCATTGGATATTCCCAATGGGAAGTGGGAGTGTTTCTCCATGGATTTCATAGTAGGATTACATAAGACACAGAGAGGGCACGGCTCAGTCTCGATAATCGTAGATAGGTTAACCAAAATGGCTAGGTTTATTCCAACACGTATTACAATGAAGACACCTCAATTGGCTATGCTATTTGTTGAGAATCTATACCAGTTATATGGTCTTCCATTAGACATTGTCTCAAATTGGGATAGCAAGTTTACTAGCCTCTTTTGGACAGTAGTCTTCAAGAGGTTGGATACTAAACTTAGCATGATCACGGCCTAGCATTATGGGCAAACAAAAAGGGTCAACCAAATCCTAAAAGATATGCTTCAAAGATATGTAAATGAAAGGCAAACTAATTGAGACAAGTGCTTACCTATAGTAGAGTTTGCATATAATAGTGCCAAGCACTCTTTCAAGGGGCATAGTCCATTTATGCTTATGTACGAAGATTGAAGCATGAGAAAGTCCATTTATGCTTACGCACTCTTCCATGCGGCATAATAGTGCCAAGCCAAGAGCTCCTTATGGAGTAGGATTGAAGCATGAGAAAGTCCAAGTTGCAAAGGACTCCTTGGAAGAGATGAACGATATGCTTAGACTTGCTAAGGAAAGCATTACGAGAGCTCAAGACATGGTTAGAGCTTATGTTGAGTCTCAAAGGAGAGAATCAACTTTGAGGTAGGAGAGCAAGTCTATCTTAGAGTTCCATCCACATCTGAAACCATGAAGATGGGACATTGTCCAAAACTATCTCCTAGATATTATGGACCATTCGCAATACTTGTCATGGACACAAAGGAAATCATCCTAAACCTTTGATTCCATGTGACTTTATATATCTCAGTATTGGTTCAAAATTTGGAGAAACTAATGCTTCAATCCTAACCGGAATGTGCCAAAACCCTAGGGCCTAAGATCGACGGTCTATTTGCTTGATTATGACACCCGGAAATGTTGTTTCGAGTTGATGACATCATCCATGATGTCATCAATTCGTAACTGCCCTTGACAAACTACCTTTGAATACCTATATAAGGAGGGCTTGGCCACTCATATACTCAATCTTGCCAAAATGTCAAGGAAGCACTAGATTGTGCCCTCTTACTATACTAGATAAGATTTCAGAATTATACTTTTGATTACAAGATCACCCATGTAGGGAAAATAATACAAGAATATGTAACTGATACAAGAAGTCCCACAACCATGCACTAATAGGTGTGGATAACTAGACTAGACAAAATACAAGAGATTCCACAACCAGAGATCTTAGGTATGAAACACAAAATCTGAATTACAAGAACTCCCTTGAGGGAGATGGACTAGATACAAGAAATAACTTGACAAGATCTCGTACTACAAGATTACAAGAGGACGAGACTAGATCTCCAAAAACTAAACTAATCAAGACTAGAACAAGGAACAAAACAAGAACTCGAACTGGAATTTCGAAAGTACTTACTTGTTGATCACAACTCCTTGAGCTCCTTGATGTTCATGAAGAATTCGAAGTCAAGCATGTACTAGATTCGAGAATATTCCAAGGAAGATTGGAGTACCTTGTTCATTGGAAAAGGTATGACATCAGCCATCAGACTTTGAAACCTGCAGAAAACCTTCAGAGAGCACCAATCAAGGTTCGAGAATTTCATTAAAAAAATCCAAAGAAGTCGAGACCAAAAAACGTAACCACTCCTCATGGCCCTTGTCACTTGAAGGGAAGGTGATGTCATGGACACAAAGGAAATCATCTTCAACCTCAGATTCCATGTGACTTTCTATATCTCAGTATTGGTTCAGAACTTCCGAAGTCCATGGGAGTATTTCCAATGTACTTTCTATTCTCAATATTTTCGATAGGTAGCACCCTTCAGAGATAGTTCCCACCTTAAGGGTCTTCTTAAGGGGAAGGAGACGGGAAAACACCACGGAGATATGACCATGTAAATCGGATACATGGGGAAACTTCCAATATCATTTTTGAGGAAAAAAATTAATTCAAGGGGAAGAAAACGTTATATGAGAGGAAAAGGGTAGGGAGGTGGGAACCTTTCCTTAACATGGATGGACTCTCACATGAGTGCCATGTGGTACTCGTGTGAGGAGCCCATGTGGAGGTTCCTTCACATGGAGAGTGAGAGAGACATATTTAGAGTGGGTACGCAGTTGGTAGGAAGATATCGAATGGATATCTCCGTATGGAGTTTGAGATTGTAGCCGACATCACCTTCAGCTCCTTAGTCGAAGAACGAGCCGTGTCTAACAAAAGAAGGAATTCCTTGAACTTCTACTTGTTTACCATCATTATGAAATTCAAGTTTTGTGCCTTTGGCATCAAATCTATGTATTTGATCAAGCATCACTTACTGATGGCATTTTAATCAATATTCAAAAGTATGCATACATACTTTCATTAATACTTGTATACATCAATACATACATACATCAATATGTGCATACGTCAATACATACATACATCGATACGTGCATACATCAATATGTGCATATATCAATACATATGTACATAAATACATACACACATACATCCATGCATACATACATATATACATCATTTCTCCCCTTAAATGAACACACAGTTCGTATTATCTTAAACAAACTACTAAAATTTTAAATTTTACATTATAAAATTATGTGAAACAAATGAGTGAAAAAATTAAACCTATTACACATATATGATTTTGATGTAAACATGCATACATGCAATCTACCTATTACTTTGACCTAATAGTTCAGCTGAATAAAATTTATATAATGTGCAAATATTCTGAATATCAACTAGATTATACAATTACTACCATATGCTTCTATTAAACTTGATTGGAAACAACAGAGGCGATGAGGCCTCCAAAGGCATGATGAAACCAATCTGGGTGAAATCCACCTCCCCTTTTAAACCCACATTGTTCTATGCCTTCAACTTGAAGGCTTCAAGATCACCTATTGTTGTGAAGATGTTGGCTCATAACAAGCAAGATTATCAACATAAAGTTGAATTCTATACATGGTCTACCCATCATTCTGTAACAACAAGAAAATGATGTTCTTTCAAGAGAGGACAACATGATGTTTGCATCACACATACATACATACATACATACATACATACATATGTACATACATACATACATACATACATACATACATACATACATACATACATACATACGTACGTACGTACGTACGTACGTACGTACGTACATACATACATACATGCACGCATACATACACACATACATGCATGCATCAATCCATACAAACAAACCTACATACATACATACATTTATGTACATACATACATACCGAATGTATTGAAGAGATAAGATGACACAATATGAACATGCAAGGTTAAGCAAAAGAGAGACTCATTATCTCTTTTTATAGATACATAATTTTTAGCCTAGCAATGTTATTTCTTCAATTAGCATCTAAATGTTGAATGGAATTAAAAATTACATTCTCTCAAAATCCTTAGAGGCAATGCCTAATAGAATTTTTGTTTCTTCTCAAAAAGCAATGTGTTTCTTCTTTCGATAAGCAATGTGTTTCTTCTTTCAATATGTACCAAAAATAATATAAATTTAATTTTAAAAAGCTCTTTGAGTTCCCATATTTCTTTTGCTCTTGCAAGCCACTATTCTCTTTTTCTTGTAAACACCACCCCTTGATACATGGAAGACTTAAGTTACATTACAATCCCACATGTGACATAAGCACAATAAACATGGGTATTCATATCCAACCATTTATTATGAGTGGTTAAGAAGAAAATCAGAACACTTTCTTCCTTTAATACTAGTACTGGTTAAGAAGAGAATCAAAACTACCATAGAATACTCTCCTTGTGATCCAAACTCTCCAACAATTCTAGCAAACACAAAGTTGCCTCTAGACAACAAAGAAGGTAACAGTGTAAAAGATTAATAGAATTAACTCTTGAAAATAGTCAAAAATGGTCCCATTTCTAGGAAATGGCTAACATATGGTCAAAATTTTCTATTACATAACATGGTAGAGCTCAAAGAAAGGTGTCCATCCATATATAACACTTGTGTGTTTGACACTCAAATCAAGGTCATGGCTAACAATCATTGAGAGTGCCATGTCATTCATTTCTTCATATCAACCATAAATAAAAAACTCATTAATGGTACGGCATAAAACCATCTCTCCACATATTTCATTTGCTATGCACAATTTTTTTTTTTAGCAATTCCCAATAATGTGGAACAAATTCTTTTATAAGTTAGTCTCTCTTAAGCATTTTGGCATTCGCAAAAAAGCCCATGTGCCTATGTCAAAGGTAGTGGTGGCCCAATGAACCAAAGAAAGCAGTTCATAGATCCATAATCACCTACTCTACAAGCCCAATCTACAAAACCATTCCAGCCCAATGCACAATAAAGGAGATCAAATTCTATGGATAAACAAGCCACCATGCTCGTATCTCTATCTATTAAAAGGTCAGCTATTACACACATTTACTCTTGCAAAACCTCCAATAAAGGAAGGGACACCTTGAAAACCTAAATTTCATTACTTAGAAGACAATTGAGGCTTGAGCAACATATCAATGGAAGAAAGGCTATGCATGCAAGTCTCGAGATCACTAGACAAACATTTAAAATGATTGTTTGGAACATTGATCGAATGATGAAAGATAGCCAAAAAGTCAATGTCACACTAGATTCTCTTTCTAATTCTCTAGTCATTTAATGCATCATTTACTTTCAATGAGAAGGAATACAAAACCAGTCACCTTTTCAAATCTACAAGGTTTGCGACTACAAAAGGAATAAAGAAAGAAGAACCTTGTTCTTAGATCAAATCCAAAAGTTATCATGCTTATTGAAAGCAAAAGAAAAGGAAAAGATTAAACAAAACAACAAAATAAAAAGAATATCAAAAATTCAAAGTGAAGTTTCTAGTTTGAGTTCAAGTTGAAATCAAAAGAAGACAAACCTGTCTGCTTCATAAAAACCTAGTTCATGTTACTATTGCAAGAAATCTTACCATTATACAAAAGAGTGCAAGAAAAGAATTATCACAAAAGAAAAGAGTCAAGTATTATAACATAAGTGATACAAATCCAAAGATGCAAATGTACATGAAAGAAGGCTTAAAGGTACATATAATGGGGAAAAAAACTTGAAATAATGCTTAATTTACCTCCCAAAATCTCTATATCCTTTTGCAGATTCGAAGTCGAGCGTGGAGCCTTCTATTAATCCCATATGCATGCTCACATCCACCAAAAGCGGGTACAAAGAGGACTTGAGGCTTCACTTGTAAGCATCTAAAAGAGGGGAGTGACGAGGAAGGAGCTCCCAAGCTCCTTCGCACGCTTGCAAAAGCCCCTCTTGTTCATATGTGAACGGTTCTTATGGCTTTGCGTGTCCTTAGACGCCTTGCATGTGCGTGGCTGTCTCCTGGCTCTGTTATCAATGTTGAATACTCTAATGATCACCCCTATTTTGGACCTTCGTGGACACAAAGTTTGAGGTAAGGTTGAAGATGATGCCGATTAATTAATCGGACATGAGTCATGGTTTAGACACGAAGAATACTACTAATTATTGTCCACCCTACCACATATCTAAACACATATCCCTCCCTCCCTCCCCCCCCCTCCCTCCCCCCTCCCTCCCTCTCTCTCCCTCCCTCCCTCCCTCCCTCCCCCTCCCCCT